>OU696575.1:7385000-7669216 GCA_916048095.2 Sacculina carcini | reverse complement strand
TTTCATTAAAAATTATTAGCTATAACCCTAACTAGTCATTACAACCCCTTTCACCTAAATATTCAAGTTTGTATATCAAAGTACTTAAACACAATTATACAATGAAACAAAATTCTAGATTAGCGCATGTCTATGTCTATCGCATACATTAATCGCAACTAACACAGTAACTTAAAATCTAGAACAACACGAGTCTATATCTCACAAATCTACATGAGAAACTAACTTAGTTGTAAATGACACACGTTTATGGACATAAGGTTACGGTTACCTGGCTATAAAATTAACACAATCAATTCTAACTAGATAAGCACATTATACATATAAAATGGGCGATATATCGTGTTAATCAAACCATTTGTCGCCGACCACGAACGCGTCCACGGCTCGATCCAAGCAGGTGGTGTTGATCTTGAACCACATCAGGCAGAGGTCGTATACCGGCGGGGTATACTGTGTCAACTCGTAGTCCACGCGCTGCTTCACCAGTCATCCAGCTGCTGTCGTCGTTGTGTTCAAACACCTGCAGCACTTCGTTGTCAATAGCGTTGATTAATATCCGACCGTCTTCCATGGTTACTCGTCCCCATCTTTGTCGCAGTTGTCTTTCAGGCTGGTTGGTGAACCGCTGGAGTTGTCTCGGCTCGTGTTGATGATGATTTCGGCAATGGCTTATCTCAGTCCGCTATTTGTTTTCGTTTTCGTTGTTAGTAGACTGTCAGTTCAGCACACGGTTGATCAGGGGGTTCAGCACACTGTTGACTCAATCTCGCCTCTTCAGACCGAAAAACGGACAATTCTCGCCAGTGACTCATTGTTCTGTGTCGGTGTGGTAGCAGGATTGAGACAGGGAATTGAATGAAAAACGCATGCAATATACACTTGGAAATATTAAACTAATTTTCCACGAGGTAGGAAAACAGGGGCTGCATCATGAGAGGAAAATAGACAATTAATAGGAGACAATAAATAGGATACAATTAATAGGAGCAATATCCAGAGCCTTTTTACTTTTAATCATTATTAAATATTATTGTATTTATTTATTCTAATTAAACCCACTTTCACTTTATAATTGTTAAGTTGCCATATATTTATTTAGTTTTAAGAATATGTTTTACACCCTTACAGAGTAATGTTTCGTCTTTTGTAACTTTGAGTGCACGCATACTTATGCGTATATTCTCGATGATAATTACAATCTACTTTATTGGTTGTTAATTGAGGTCGTAGCATACTTCTGTGTATGCTTCCAGTTTCAACTAACCGACTTAGTCAACAAAGGAATTGCTTCAATAACTCCGCTTGTTTATTAAGTGGCATGCTTTCAACTAAATGTCTTATGTATTTTCACCGTTTGACGGTTGACACAAGCCTCTTCTCTTGACACCATTTGTGCCTCGCACATTATCTTGTTTCTCAATATTAATCGCACTCATATATCCATCAGTGAAGTCCATCAGACAGTATCAGTCATCAGTCATCCATCAGTATGGAACTTTCCTCGATATCCGTCTCGTATTATATAACACCTTACACTCTCATTTTCTGGTATGAGATACACAGTGTCTACACCAACATCTACTTAATCTGGTCATTTAGTCATAAAGTCATCAGTCATTTAGTTATTTAGTCATCATTCATTTATATATTTAGTCATCTGCGGCGTATCGTGCCCTGACGTTCCAATGCATCATTTATGCGTTGCTATACATACCTTAAATGTATGTTCTCAAATATCTGTCACTTTTGACAGACAGTTTTACATTTCATTTCAAATATTTCAATATCTCGTCCTGATTAAAATAAAAGTATTTGTCAGTGATTGTCTTCTCATATTTCTCAGTCGTATATAGTACATGCTTTGACAACCAAAATATAAATAATAAAATATCAAAATATCAAATGTAATCTGTAATAAAAATATCAAAGTCCAATTGTACACCATAATAATTATACAAATAATTAAACAGATCCCAGCCTAATATCCAACTGTCCTTTAATTTCGTGTCCTCTAATAGAATATTTAGTGTCAAAATTCACAAAAGACACCTATCATTTAATAAGTGCAATATTGTTTAGTCTTGTCCCCTTTATACTAGTCAAACACATCCTACAAGACATGCAACTTAGCTTCTTCACGCAATATTTCGATATTATTCATACATCACACCCAGCATCTACTAAAATATTGATTGGAGGTCCTCCTATATTTACGTAACATATTGATTTTTAACATTAGCAGCAAAATTTGTTCTGGGTTTTGCTTTCTGAACCACATACTCGCCATATTCAGTTGTGGTTTTAGTTCATTTTTTCATACTTAATATCACTGATATTTCCTGATCTATATTTGCTCCATATTTCATCCAAATATATTTCTTATATTTCCTAATTTTATTCTGAGTAAGGCTCTGGATGCTGACAAGGCTTAAGGAAAATTGAGATAAAACTCACCTCACAGTTCATTGAGCCACCGGTGTGATCGACCGAACATTCGACACGATGATGCTATTCAGCAATAATTCTGTAGTTGTCTGGTCACTGCAGCAATTTGTAGTCGTACGGGTTGTCATGGCTCCAATCAGTAGCTATCCGGGTTATCGCGGCACCAAATGTAACGATAGTGATAATAATAATAATATGTTGTGATGTTGATCTTCGTTCGGCTGATCGTGATGTCTTGATAGTTCCTCTTGATGTTGTGTTCCGCGATAACAAGTAATAGTCACCCAGTCGTATTTTAATTGTGTATTTAGAAACCAGTCAAATCTACTCATATAACATAATAAGTCATGAACCTAATCCTCTAATGACGACTTCATAACTGCCTGCCTGGGTGAGTGGTCCTCTGTTGTTAGTGTCACATCTTGACTGCCCTATCGTTAGTGAACCTAGTATCTCTAGCGTCTCCAGTCTCTAGTATCACCCCCTTATTGTTAGTACAACACAGGTATATATACCCACGACCACACGTCGTCGGCTCAATGTGCCACACTGAATCTCACCGGGCAAACAGTTCGGCTGCCAACCTAGTTGCGAGCTATTTCTAAACACGATCTGACAGTACACGGGCGTGTTGCCTCGAGATGCTCATCCAAGTCAGACACAAGAAAGATAATTAATCAACGGTCACACGTTACCAAGCCGAAATCGGTCATTTTCGATACTTGTGCACACAAGTTCAACTAACATGGCAAAAACGTCAAAATTGACCGAAATCGGTCATTTTCCATACTTGTGTACGCAAGTTCAACTAACATGGCAAAAACGTCAAAATTGACCGAAATCGGTCATTTTGCATACTTGTGTACGCAAGTTCAACTTACATCGCAAAAACGTCAAAATTGACCGAAATCGGTCATTTTCCATACTTGTGTACGCAAGTTCAACTGACATCGCAAAAACGTCAAAATTGACCGAAATCGGTCATTTTCTATACTTGTGCACACAAGTTCAACTAACATCCCAAAAACGTCAAAATTGACCGAAATCGGTCATTTTCCACACTTGTGTACACAAGTTCAACTGACATCGCAAAAACGTCAAAATTGACCGAAATCGGTCATTTTCGATACTTGAGCACACAAGTTCAATTTACATCTCAAAAACATCAAAATTGACCGAAATCGGTCATTTTCGATACTTTAGCACACAAGTTCAATTTACATCGCAAAAACGTCAAAATTGACCGAAATCGGTCATTTTCGATACTTTAGCACACAAGTTCAACTAACATCGCAAAAACGTCAAAATTGACCGAAATCGGTCATTTTCGATACTTGTGCACACGTATGTCACTGACATCCCGAAAACATCAAAATTGACCGAAATCGGTCATTTTCGATACTTGAGCACACAAGTTCAATTTACATCTCAAAAACATCAAAATTGACCGAAATCGGTCATTTTCGATACTTTAGCACACAAGTTCAATTTACATCGCAAAAACGTCAAAATTGACCGAAATCGGTCATTTTCGATACTTGTGCACACGTATGTCACTGACATCCCGAAAACATCAAAATTGACCGAAATCGGTCATTTTCGATACTTGAACACACAAGTTCAACTGACATCCCGAAAACATCAAACTTGACCGAAATCGGTCATTTTCGATACTTGTGCACACAAGTTTAATTTGCATCTCAAAAACATCAAAATTGACCGAAATAGGTGATTTTCGATACATGTGCACACGCATGTCACTGACATCCCGAAAACATCAAAATTGACCGAAATCGGTCATTTTTCATACTTGTGTACACAAGTTCAACTGACTTCACAAAAACGTCAAAATTGACCGAAATCGGTCATTTTCGATACTTGTGCACACAAGTTCAACTAACATGGCAAAAACGTCAAAATTGACCGAAATCGGTCATTTTCGATACTTTAGCACACAAGTTCAATTTACATCGCAAAAACGTCAAAATTGACCGAAATCGGTCATTTTCCATATTTGTGTACGCAAGTTCAACTTACATCGCAAAAACGTCAAAATAGACCGAAATCGGTCATTTTCGATACTTGAGCACACAAGTTCAACTGACATCACAAAAACGTCAAAATTGACCGAAATCGGTCATTTTCGATACAAGTTAAATTTACATCTCAAAAACATCAAAATTCACCGAAATCGGTCATTTTCGATACTTGTGCACACAAGTTCAACTAACATGGCAAAAACGTTAAAATTGACCGAAATCGGTCATTTTCCATATTTGTGTACACAAGTTCAACTTACATCGCAAAAACGTCAAAATAGACCGAAATCGGTCATTTTCGATACGTGAGCACACAAGTTCAACTGACATCACAAAAACGTCAAAATTGACTGAAATCGGTCATTTTCGATACTTGAGCACACAAGTTCAATTTACATCTCAAAAACATCAAAATTGACCGAAATCGGTGATTTTCGATACTTGTGCACACGCATGTCACTGACATCCCGAAAACATCAAAATTGACCGAAATCGGTCATTTTCGATACTTGAGCACACAAGTTCAACTGACATCACAAAAACGTCAAAATTGACCGAAATCGGTCATTTTCGATACTTGTGCACACGTATGTCACTGACATCCCGAAAACATCCAAATTGACCGAAATTGGTCATTTTCGATACTTGAGCACACAAGTTCAACTGACATCCCGAAAACCTCAAAATTGACCGAAATCGGTCATTTTCGATACTTGAGCACACAAGTTCAACTGACATCACAAAAATGTCAGAATTGACCGAAATCGGTCATTTTCGATACTTGAGCACACAAGTTTAATTTGCATCTCAAAAACATCAAAATTGACCGAAATCGGTGATTTTCGATACTTGTGCACACGCATGTCACTGACATCCCGAAAACATCAAAATTGACCGAAATCGGTCATTTTCGATACTTGTGCACACAAGTTCAACTGACATCACAAAAACGTCAAAATTGACCGAAATCGGTCATTTTCGATACAAGTTAAATTTACATCTCAAAAACATCAAAATTGACCGAAATCGGTGATTTTCGATAATTGTGCACACGCATGTCACTGACATCCCGAAAACATCAAAATTGACCGAAATCGGTCATTTTTAATACTTGTGTACACAAGTTCAACTGACTTCACAAAAACGTCAAAATTGACCGAAATCGGTCATTTTCGATACTTGTGCACACAAGTTTAACTAACATGGCAAAAACGTCAAAATTGACCGAAATCGGTCATTTTCGATACTTTAGCACACAAGTTCAATTTACATCGCAAAAACGTCAAAATTGACCGAAATCGGTCATTTTCCATATTTGTGTACGCAAGTTCAACTTACATCGCAAAAACGTCAAAATAGACCGAAATCGGTCATTTTCGATACTTGAGCACACAAGTTCAACTGACATCACAAAAACGTCAAAATTGACCGAAATCGGTCATTTTCGATACTTGTGCACACAAGTTCAACTGACATGGCAAAAACGTCAAAATTGACCGAAATCGGTCATTTTCCATACTTGTGTACGCAAGTTCAACTTACATCGCAAAAACGTCAAAACAGACCGAAATCGGTCATTTTCGATACTTGAGCATACAAGTTCAACTGACATCACAAAATCGTCAAAGTTGACCGAAATCGGTCATTTTCGATACTTGAGCATACAAGTTCAACTGACATCACAAAAACGTCAAAATTGACCGAAATCGGTCATTTTCGATACTTGTGAACACGTATGTCACTGACATCCCTAAAACATCATAATTGACCGAAATCGGACATTTTCGATACTTGAGCACACAAGTTCATCTGACATCACAAAAACTTCAAAATTGCCCGATTTCGGTCATTTTCGATACTTGTGCACACAAGTTCAACTAACATGGCAAAAACGTCAAAATTGACCGAAATCGGTCATTTTCCATATTTGTGTACGCAAGTTCAACTTACATCGCAAAAACGTCAAAATAGACCGAAATCGGTCATTTTCGATACTTTAGCACACAAGTTCAATTTACATCGCAAAAACGTCAAAATTGACCGAAATCGGTCAGTTTCGATACTTTAGCACACAAGTTCAACTAACATCGCAAAAACATCAAAATTGACAGAAATCGGTCATTTTCGATACTTGTTCACACGTATGTCACTGACATCCCGAAAACATCAAAATTGACCGAAATCGGACATTTTCGATACTTGAGCACACAAGTTCAACTGACATCACAAAAACTTCAAAATTGCCCGATTTCGGTCATTTTCGATACTTGTGTACGCGAGTTCAACTTACATCGCAAAAACGTCAAAATTGACCGAAATCGGTCATTTTCGATACTTGTGCACACAAGTTCAACTGACATCACAAAAACGTCAAAATTGACCGAAATCGGTCATTTTCGATACTTGTGCACAAAAGTTCAACTGACATCACAAAAACGTCAAAATTGACCGAAATCGGTCATTTTCGATACTTGAGCACACAAGTTCAATTTACATCTCAAAAACATCAAAATTGACCGAAATCGGTGATTTTCGATACTTGTGCACACGCATGTCACTGACATCCCGAAAACATCAAAATTGACCGAAATCGGTCATTTTCGATACTTGTGCACACGCATGTCACTGACATCCCGAAAACATCAAAATTGACCGAAATCGGTCATTTTTCATACTTGTGTACGCAAGTTCAACTAACATGGCAAAAACGTCAAAATTGACCGAAATCGGTCATTTTCCATACTTGTGTACGCAAGTTCAACTTACATCGCAAAAACGTCAAAATAGACCGAAATCGGTCATTTTCGATACTTGAGCACACAAGTTCAACTGACATCACAAAAACGTCAAAATTGACCGAAATCGGTCATTTTCGATACTTGAGCACACAAGTTCAATTTACATCTCAAAACATCAAAATTGACCGAAATCGGTCATTTTCGATACTTTAGCACACAAGTTCAATTTACATCGCAAAAACGTCAAAATTGACCGAAATCGGTCATTTTCGATACTTTAGCACACAAGTTCAACTAACATCGCAAAAACATCAAAATTGACCGAAATCGGTCATTTTCGATACTTGTGCACACGTATGTCACTGACATCCCGAAAACATCAAAATTGACCGAAATCGGTCATTTTCGATACTTGAGCACACAAGTTCAACTGACATCACAAAAACGTCAAACTTGACCTAAATCGGTCAATGAAACAGGTCAGAGTCAGGTCAGGTCGGTCAGAGTACAGTCCAAATACGGGCAATCTCAATAAATCATCAACAGTGTATGCTGGCAAGTATACTGCCGATACATTCATTTCGGCGCTACAAATGCATGTGAATAGTGATCATGTGAAAGTAAAAGTATCACGAGACAATCATTCATGGCTGGAGGCTCAAAACATTGTGTTGCACATGAGCGAACAATTTTCCCGACTATTGCATGTCAACGGATCGATAGCACACTCGAAACGACAATATCGCTATGCACATTATGGTGTGTTTGACGCCAGCGATATGCTCATGTCCACTATGCTCATGTCCACACCGTTAACGTTGGAACCGGCCTCGACTCAATTGTTGACTATCGAAACAGATCTTGTAGCTGCACAAGTTGTCAATCGTTCACTGCAGCCACAACTCCGTCAAATACATGTGTGTGACATCTCTCCGATTCAAGAATTGGTATTTAATCAAATGTATTATAAACCTTTGTCACATTCCAATATATCTACTGTTCAGGTGATAATCCTTGACGGGTATCGTAAGAAATTCCCTTTCACTGCCGGCCCGGGTCTAATTTCGACGCTGCATTGTCGAAAAATGTCCAGCCAATGCTTCTATGTGTCGTTGGACAGTTCGAGTTGTCTACACCTTTATCCTGGAAACGCTGCATCTCAATTTCGTGTTCAGTTACCGGCGCCACTGAATCTAGACCGTTCGTGGACTGTTGGACTGGCCGAAATCACATTTTCCGCTCGCTGGTTGAATGTAGAAAATCGTATGAATGAATTTGAGATTGATGGTGAGACATTCCAGCTCATCACAGGGCACTACATGTCCAATCAGGCGCTGCTGGAAAATTTCGACCATTTTTGCGGTAGACAAGTGCTCACTCTGGATACAGGTGGACATGTATGGTGTGGGGACACTGACGTATCGGTAAACACCAAAATAGCTAGGGCTCTCGGATTCACCAGCCACGTAGAGTCAGATAGTCGCGTTGTTATTGCAAAACATACACGTTCTTCGAATGTCATGCATGTAAGTCGACTCAACCCAACATTTTTGTATATCTACATGGACAAGCTGCAGGCGCAGATGGTTGGTGATACTATGGCTCCGGTATTACGTGTTGTCAGTCCGTACACGAACGATATGCAATCACCTCAAATTCATCGAACATTCAATCAAATTCAGTATGTACCGCTGGAAGATGAGATCATCACCGATCTGGGAGTGCATATATGACTGAGCAATGGGCAATTGGCTCCATTTCACCACGGCCGTTCGTACCTGACACTACATTTTATTCAAAAACAACAATTACAAATTCTCAGTTGATATTTCGAGGTCCAATGATACAACGTGGCAGCGGACTTGGGAGTATTTTCAGAGGCTCAATGAGAGTGGTGATACCCGCCGTCAAAACTGTTGCCAAACAACCTTTGACAAAACATCTGGCCAAATCCGCCATGAAGACGGGCGTACGCACACTGCAAGACGTTCTCGACGGAGAAACTGCAAGTAAAGCCGTCCGCAATCGCTTTCGACACGAAGCTAAACGTCTTCTTCGAACCAGTATAAATAGTTTAAATCGTGCGACGAATCAATCAGTCTCTCGACGACCGACAAAACGAAAAGGTGTTGGTCAACGGCGTCTACAGGAACGCGATATCTTTGACAATGCAAAACGTAGACGAATGCGCTTGTGAAATAACCGAGGTATTCTCTCGACCAGCGCTTGAAACCAGTGTAAAATTGTCGAAAACCCATGTATATTACCCGGTGAGTCGACTAAGTAGTGAAGGGCCGTTTGAATTTCACTTACCTGCGCTCGGCAAGGCGTCTACGCGTCCATAAAAAACCAAGCTCTATGGCAAATCACGTGTTGTCAATCGTGACGGTAGCGAACTCGTCGACGGCGCCAATGTGAGCGTTGTCAATCTGCTACCACATGCTCTCTTCAAACAGATTGACTACCAGATTGGTGATACTATTGTATCGGATTCCAGCGCACTCTATGGCTATCGTGCCTATCTTGAGACGTTGTTGTCGTATAACCAGAACTCTAAAAACGGTCATTTACGGTCGGGTTTTTGGCGTAAAGATATAGCCGGACACTTGAAAGATACTAAGCTTTTGAACATTGGTTTTAACGAACGCAAACAATGGGTGGCTGGAAGCAAAGTTTTTGATTTTTGTATACCGCTACAGTTGGATACCAACCATCAATGTCGTATATTGCCCGGTACAGTTTCTTAAAAACTCAAACTGATTAGAAACTATGAACAGTTTGCTCTACTCGGTGCCGAGGGAGAATACATGATTGAAATTGTCGAACTGTGTGTGCATGTCGAGAAAATCACGCTTTCCGACTCAATGTGGGTGAATTTTCACAGACAGTTGGCGAAAACACCAGCCCGATATCCTATTCCACGAGCACTTGTGAAAACATACACTCTCCCCAAAGGAAACATGAGTGGAACGCTGAATAATATTTTCACCTCACAAGTGACGCGACAAATTCTGCTGGGGCTTGTAAGCAATGAAGCTTATCATGTATCGCTACAGAAAAACCCATGGAATTTTCACCACTACCATCTAAACAATCTTCAGTTCTCTATAAATGGCGAGCCGTACCCCGCGCACCCCTATCGCCCCGATTTCACATAAGGTCTATATATGAGATCGTATCTATCACTGTTTGACGGCACCGGCCTCGATACGGAAAACCAGGGCCTGGATATCACACATGATGATTATGCGTCCGGCTATACTCTGTTTTATCATTATAATTATTATTATTATTATTATTATTATTATTATTATTGAACAAAACGAAAAAAGTGACACAGGAAGAGCGCAAGCGCTATAAACTGCATCATGCAGCCCCTGCGCACTTTGAACGTGGAGAATAAGAGAAAGAGAAAGAGAAAAAATACACAAAGACAATATGACACACATAATCATGACAGATCAAACCATTTACATGGTCGATAATTACATGGTAGAGTAGGATCAAGACAAGGTTTCTTAAGAATAGGCGTTATAGATGCATGCTTGGAGGCAAGAAAAAATCCGTGGAGAAACGAGGAGTTTGTGGCGTTTGGGTTGCCACGGAACAACACAAGTTAACAACGTGAGTGCTATGGACCGACTGTATTTACAAGTACAGACATAACAGGACAGGACTATCGGACACAAGTACAAACAAGCTCACGCACACATGGTCCTACAATACATACACAATGACACGGACAAACATGACACACGGACATACAGACAAACAGGCGTACACACAGCTGGTAGGGTCACGAGGTGGCGCGAGACGGAAGTTGTGTCGCACCACAAGTTAATTAAATGAGTGAAGAAGGGAGCCAGTAGAAGAATTGAATCAGAAAGTGCAGAAAAGTTTATTGAATCAGTAGGGCAGTGAGACTTCTGGAGTGCTCTGAGATAGCGCGCAGTCTTTGATATAGGAATGAAATAGAATGACGACAAAGATTAGATTGACGATGAAAAGGATAAAGGAGAGGAAGAAGGTTGAATGCTGTAATGCAGAACGGAGATTTTCTCCGCAAAGAAATGAGCAAAATCAGAGGCGGTGATTGAGCATGATGGCTGATGACCTCGACCGGAAATAGCTTTCAAGGTGGACCAGCGCGAGCGAGAAGATGCACGGTGCTCACTCAGCTTGGAAAGATAGAAGTTCGATTTGGAAGAAGCAACCGCAGAAAGCAATAAGTCTCGGGCTGTGCGAAAAGAATTCCAAGATGAACAAGAACGAAATCGACGCCAAGAGCGCTCAAGAGATCAACATTCAGACTGCAAGTGACGAAGATGAACAGACCACCAGGGAGGAGGGGGGAGCTGCAACGGTGAGTACGTGGGCACAAAGGAAAAATTGCATAATTAATATGAGAAAGAGCTTCAGATAAGAAATCAGGGAGAACAAGTGGAGGGAGATGAACATAGTTAGAGAGGCAGAATATTGAGTTAACCAAAAAGTGAAATTTAGAGGGATCAAAAAGTTTGTAATTGCGTTAGTGAAATATTTCATTTGAGGATTGTTTAGGCGGCCGAGGTAAAAACAGTTGAAAAGTAATAAGGCTATGGTCAGAAATTTCAGGAGCGGGTGGATAGGTTATGGTTTCAGCGAAAAACAGTTTGGAAGAAGAGGGAGTCGAGATAACAAGATCAAGAGTATGTCCAGATAAATGAGTTGCGGCGCAGTTCATGATTTTAAGATCCCAAGATTCAAGTAAGTGAATAAATTCAGACGCATAAGGATGAGAGGGAGGGGAATCCACCCAGATGTTGAAGTCTCCCAAAACGATGAAATTGTGAGAGCAGCGCTCAGAAAAATATGAAATTAGCGAATCAAAATCAGAGAGGAAAGTAGAGGCTGTACCGTTATTGTTATGTCTGTATAGTAGTAGAATGCCAAGTTTTGGAAGTGATGGAAGTAACAAGGAGAGTGTAATGAACTCAAAAGAGTTGCAAGAAAATTCAAGATCAGACAGTTTGGAAACAGCCTGAGAGGAATGATATACAACGCCTACCCATCCTACGGAGGATTTTGTGGAGCACAAGAGGGAGCGACAGGTTTGTAGGAAATTGAATGAAGGAGGGAGATGTGCAGAAAAAGTAGGAACGTCACACTCGAATAACCAAGTTTCATTAAGGAAGATGAATACTCGCAAAAAAAGGATTGGGAAAGACCAATATTCAATAGGGTATGAAGAACGAAGTTAACCTTGTTTCGCACCGAACGGATATTGAGAAGACCTAGAGAAAAGCGTGTATTCACGGAATGCGAAGCAGGAGAAGTAGGAGAGACTGATTCAGATGGTGGCGGACTGCTATGAGAATGGACCGAATAATTCGAAGATAGTGGTGGGTGGGGTTGCAAGGCAGAGACCGGATGACCTAGTCAATTGGAAGAGGAAGGAGCATCAGCAGAGGGGGAAGATACATACAGATTTGTAGGGGAAGAGATGGTACGCTGACGAAGAGAGTTTTGGACAGCGAGAAAGGAGGGACAATTGGAGGAAAATGATGAGTGATTGGAAGACCTACTGTGCTTGGCGCAGTTGGCGCACTTCGATTTGAATTTGACAGGACAGGCTGACGTCAGGTGATCGCCAACACAGTGACCGCAGTTTGCCGATGCAGCTGCGCACCGGTCAGATTTGTGGCCTAGACCCGATCACTTCCAGCATCGGGTCACCCAGTACTGATCATAGTCCGGGCAGCTGCACAATCCGACAAACAATCTGTTGCCAGCGAGACGTATCTGGTAGCCACCTCCGGAGACACGACGAGCACGGCATTTGTGCGGCCGTCTTTGGGTTTCGTCAGAAACAGCAGCTTCATCTGCGACGAAGGGATGTTGGCAAGATGGTGGTTTTTCAGCCGCAAAGAGCTGACGAAATCTTCCGGCGACATGGATGGAATGTTCGCCACAGTGATCCTGGGCAGACGCGAGGCGGAATTGCCAGTGACTGCCACATGGACCTCATCAACCAAGTGCTCGTTCAGAGACTTGGCTGCCATGCTCGCAGAGGCTTCTGTGGAGCAGTGAAGTACCATGCCGCCAGGTTTTGTTGGGCGTGCCTTGGCCACCGGTCCAGTGCGGAGGGCCGACTGCACGCGCTCTGCCCTCACCGGCTCCGCTCCCTTACTCTTCAGCACTAGGGCGAACGGATGAGTGAAGGGCTGGTCGCGCTCTGAGACGGAGGTTGAGGGCGCACAGGTGTCGACGGACTTCGCCTCACGAAAGTCGTGAAGGATAGAGGCGCGGAATGTCTCCAGTCGACTGTCGATCACGGCAGACACTCTCTCCACGGGAGTGAGGGACGACGGGATGCGCGGTAGTCCTCCTTACACTATGCACACAGTCAGAAGAGCTAGTACCTGCGTATAGCGTCATACGCAGGGCTGGTCAGCGCGGCGCACGACACGTGAAACATGCCGGCGCATCCCTCAACTGGATGACAGAGGCATCCACCACCGGCTCACCACACTTACACGCACGCTCGCCGGCTGCAGAGGGTGACATGGTTGGTAAGACACCGAGATCGGCACACAGATAAGAGCACGAAGGAGCGAACGAAAACACAACCACCCGCGGCGAACGCAGGAACAAGACAGGAACAGACGAGACAACATTAATATGTAAGTGTGAAAAATATATTTTTAAAACTAGATAAATATATGACAGCTTAATAATAAATTGAAATTGGGCTTAATTATAAATACAATACTATTTCATAATGATTGAAAGTAAAACGGTTCTGGATATTGCTCCTATTATTTGTTTCCTATTAATTGTCTCCTATTCTTTGTCTATGTTTTCCTCTCATGGATGCAGCCCTGTTTTCCTACCTCGTGGTAAATTAGTTTCGTATTTCCAAGTTGACATTGTATACGTTTTTCATTCAATTCCCTGTCTCAATCCTGCTGCCACACCGACACAGAACAATGAGTCACTGGCGAGAATTGTCCGTTTTTCGGTCCGAAGAGGCGAGATTGAGTCAACAGTGTGCTGAACCCCCTGGTGAACCGTATGCTGAACTGACAGTCTACTAACAACGAAAATAATTAGGGGACTGAGATATGTTATTGCCGAATTCATCATCAACACGAGCCGAGACAACACCAGCGGTTCACCGAGCAACCTGAAAGACAACTGCGGTAAAGATGGGGACGAGTAACCATGGTAGACGGTCGGATATTAATCAACGCTATTGACAACGAAGTGCTGCAGGTGTTTGCGCACAACGACTACAGCAGCTGGATGACTGGTGAAGCAGCGCGTGGTCTACGAGTCGACACAGTATACCCCGCCGGTATACGTCTTCTGTCTGATGTGGTTCAACACCGCCTGCTTGGATCGAGCCGTGGACGCGTTCGTGGTCGGCGATAAATGGTTTTATTAACACGATATATCGCTCATTTTATATGTATAATGTGGTGAGCTAGTTAGAATGTATTGTAACCATATGTCCGTAACCTTATGTCCATAACCGTGTGTTAATTACAACTAAGTTAGTTTCTCATGTATATTTGTGAGATATAGACTCGTGTTGTTCTAGATTTTAAGTTACTGTGTTAGTTGCGATTAATGTATGCGATAGACATAGACATGCGTTAATCTAGAATTTGGTTGCATTGTATAATTGTGTTTAAGTACTTTGATATACACACTCGAAATCGTAGGTGAAATGGGTCGTAATGACTAGTTGATGATTCTAGCTAATAATTTGTAATGAAAATGTAAAGATAACTGCTGTGAATAATTTTAAAAACCTCACTTTTGATCAAGCTGCCGAGTATTACTGGATGCTGGAGCTGTCAGTTATTGATGCTGCAGGAATCCCACAAAACTATTGGGATCAGGCAAATATCGAAAAAGGACAGTTAATGTGCCAGAATTCACCAGCAATTGGCTGGTGACACAGGACGTTCCTGTGTGTGTTATGTACGGCCCTGTCAACTCGATGTGACAGTTGAATATTACAGACGCACAATGCTGTGTGCACATACTTATGGAGTATGTGTGTATGGTGAGAAATGGCGCTGTATAATCACTGATCAGAATTATGCCTCAGTCCTACCCTGAAGTGGGAACCCGGCAAATAATGACTGGCAGTTTGCTATAATTGCAGCTATTACGATTCATTGAAGCCAGTGGGCTTGATGGCCGTGATTGTGTCTAGTGTTCACATTCGTTTAGAAGACCTCGCAGCTGTGATATAACAAAGTTATAATCAGACCAGTTTTCTATCTATCAGTTTACTCGGTTTTCTCTCTCTTTCTCTCAGTTTACTTTCGCGTTCTTTCGCGGCCTGCTTGTGCAGCTGTCGTTAGGCTACTTTATGTGTTAGGGTGGCGTCAGTAGTACACTGCGCCTGATATGCTTGGCAACGTGTGACCGTTGATTAATTATCTTTTTTGTTTGTCTGACTTGATTGAGCAGATCGTGGTAACACGCGTATGTACAGTCAGAACATGTTTAGAAATAGCTGGTGTCCCGGTTTTGTAGTTCGCGCTGTTTGGCCAGCTGACATTGCTTGTGGTATATGGTGCCAACGACATGTGTTCGTAGGTATATAAACCGGGATTTACTAAGAATAGGAGCTGTGCTTGTTGGTGGGTCAGTTGGCTTGGTATAGTTGGACTAGCGACGTGCGAGATAGGACTCACCACTCACTCAGGCAAGCCGTAATTAATTCATTAGATTTAAGAATAGCTTTAAGGTAGATTGACTGATTGCTGAAAATATACAACTCAACTTCGACTGGGTGACTATTACTTGTTATCGAGGAACACAACATCAAGAAGAACTATCAAGACATCACTATCAGCCGAACGAAGATCAACATCTCAACATATCACTACCGTTACACCGTACCGTCCGGGGGGAGGGGGCCCCGTTGCTTCACGTATGACATTAAAATTTATCATATTATGTATAGCCTTTACCTTTTTGCTCAGATGTTTTCACCTGAGCTTGTATTATCTGCTTATGTATAATAAATAAATTCATTATTTGGTGATTTATTTATAATGGGGCCCCAAGTGCTGCCTTCGGGGGGCCCAAAGTGTTGCCTTCGTGGGGGGCTCATAAGTCCTCGCAACGGCTCTGATTGAGACACGCTCATTCACACACACACACACACACACACACACACACACACACACACACACACACACACACACACACACACACACACACACACACACACACACACACACACACACACACACACACACACACACACACACACACACACACACACACACACACACACACACACACACACACACACACACACACACACACACACACACACACACACACACACACACACACACACACACACACACAATTACTCTACAAGTTGAGGACCATCGGAGGAATCAACGAGGAACTGGAAACATGGATGGGAGACTTTTTGAAAAATAGACGAATGAGAACGTGTCTCAGAGGACATTTCTCGTCTTGGCGGAAAGTGAAAAGTGGTGTGTCTCAGGGCACTGTGCTCGCACCAATCTTCTTCATGATATATATTAATGATATTGAAAAAACCGTTCCGAGTGGCGTACACATGAACTTGTTTGCAGGTGATATTAAACTACAAACAAATGTGTCCTGCATAGAAGATTGTCAGACATTGCAAAAAGGTTTGGAAGAACTTTCAAGCTGGAGTACAAAATGGCAAATGCCATTTAATGTCGAAAAATGTCATGTTATACGCTTTGGAAGAGGGCAAGAACGGCCTTTCTGGAGGTACAAGTTTAAAGATATTGAGCTAAAGGACGTCTCCAAAGAGAAAGACCTCGGAATAATACTTCACAGCAGCCTTTCACCAGAAAGTCACATTTCAAATATAGTCAAGAGAGCGAATAACAAGATAGCGAACATAAAAGCAGCATTTTCGTACATTGATGAGGGGATACTAGCGAAATTGATTACATCCACCATTCGGCCAACATTGGAATATGCAGAAATTGTTTGTAGTCCACATTTACAAAAACATATTAAAAAACTGGAGAAGGTACAGAAATCAGGCACAAAAATTTTAGGATGCATCAAACACTTGGCATATTTCGACAGACTAAAAAAGTTAGGTTTGACAACGCTAGAAGAAAGGAGAGTTAGAGGAGATTTAATCTCAGTTTATAGATGTCTTACAGGGAAGGATAAAATGGAAAATCAGAAGTTGTTTTAATTCTCAAAATCTAATAGGAATCACAGTTTTGGCCTACAAAAACGCAGGATTAAAAAGGACATCCAAAAATATAGTTTCCCAAATAGAGCAGTAGATAGATGGAATAGGTTGCCAAGCGACATAGTACAACAGCCAACGACACAACTGTTTAAGAAGACATATGACAACTGGAAGGCGGGAGTCACGAGCCTCTGACTCATTCCTGCGAAGACAACTAGTAAGAACAACTAGTAAGTGTACGATATATTATAGCACTCAACACAACAATAACAATAACAATACAACAACAATAGAATGATACAACGCCACGACACACACACCACCACTGCTGTACACACACTGGCTGACGGCCGTTAGCGTCACCCACGCCTAATACCCTCGCGCCCTCTGGCGGTGTAGGCACACACTACATCTCCCCTTCAAGTGGTGGAGGGGGCGCTGTCGGCTCTGCAGACGCAATCGCTCAGATGCGACGGTGGTCTGCGTGTTCGGGCGCTCCGGCGGAATTGCGGGGTTCGTGATGCCTCCGATGTACCGCCCACATTCTCCCCCGGCGGCGGCGGCGGTGATGCGGGTCTGCTTCTGGTCTCCTGCGACGGTAGCGGCGCCGTGCCAACAGATGGCGGCGGCTGCACTTCGAGCGGCGGCTGTACCACGGGCGAGGGTGTGTTGGCTGCTGGTCGCAGGTGTCTACGGTTGCGCCAGTAGAGACCCCCGTGAGGCAGGCGCACATCGTACTGGCGGCGACGGCCAGTCATGGCGACCACGCCAGTCCGGTCCCAGCGACCGGATGTCGGGTCCTGGAGAGCCACCGTAGTGCCGGGCCGCAACGGCGGCAACACCTTAGCTGACCGGTTGTATTGGGCGACCTGCTTGTTGTGTAAGCTCGCCGCTCGCCGGTCGCACTCAGCGGTGGGCGGCTGCCACTCCGGCAGAAGCGAGCGTGGATGCGCGGGAACGGCGGACGACACGGGGCGGCCGTACAAAAGCTGTGCGGGGGAGCGACCATCGACACCCGGCGCGCTGCACAGCTCCAACAGACCGGCGACAAAGGCGTCTGTGTCGATGTTCCCGTCGTGCGCCGCCTTCTGAATGAGCCGCTTCACCCGTTTCACGGCGGACTCAGCGTGCCCATTAGAAGACGGGAAGTGCGGACTGGAGACACGATAGCGTATGTGCCAAAGTCGCAGAAATTCGGCCGTGTGGCGCGCCGTGAACTGTGGACCGCCGTCTGACGACAGTATGGTCGGAACCCCCGTCATGGCGAACACATATCGTAGCATCTTCACCAGCTGATGAGCCGAGGTGTCACGGCCACAGTCGAACACCAGTGGCCAGTTGGAGAACCGGTCCGCGTACACGAGGTAGGTCTTCCCTGCGTGTTGGAAAAAATCCGCGGACACCGATTCGAAAGGACGTGTCGGGTGCGGTTCCGTCAGGTATGGCTC
This sequence comes from Sacculina carcini, assembly GCA_916048095.2. NCBI lineage: Eukaryota > Metazoa > Arthropoda > Thecostraca > Sacculinidae > Sacculina > Sacculina carcini. The sequence continues at coordinate 7,650,321 of OU696575.1, read as the reverse complement.
TTTTTGCTGGCTGTCTTTGTACTGCAGACATTTTCGGCACGATGCTACGGCAGTGGCGATTTCGTTGTTCAGGCCCGGCCAGAAGACAGTTTGCCATGCGCGTTGCACAGTCCTGGCCTGCCCCTGGTGACCGTCGTGGAGCCGACGGAGGGTGTCCTTCAGCAAACACCTGGGCACAAGCAGGCGGCAGCCGACCAGGATCAGCCCATGGTCCGCAGTGAGCTGGTCGCGCACGCCCCAGAATGGGTGGAGACTGGCGGGCAGCAAATGTTTGTGCTGAGGGAAACCGCCCAGCACGTACGTCATCAATTGGCGACACTCATCGTCGGCCAGAGACGCAGCTCGCACCGCCTCCAGGGTGGTGTCAATCGGTGACGTGCGATGACCCAGGTCGTCTGCGTCTGTGAACGCGTCCAGCGTCTGGACGAAGAATCCAGACGAGCACTCGTCAACGTCAGCGTCAGCATCAGCAGGCTGGGAAGGTGCGCGCGACAGAGCGTCGGTGATGTTGTGCTTTGCACCCGGTCTCCAGCTAGCGACAAAAGTCAGGTGCAGCAGACGCTGTCGCATACGTTGCAGGCGCGGGTTGGAGATGTCTCCGAGTGCCTTCTCGTTCAGTATCGGAACGAGAGGCTTGTGATCGGTGACCACACTGAACGTGGGGAGGCCAGCCAGATACTGATGGCATTTCTGACATGCCCACACAACTGCCAGCATCTCCAACTCACACACAGCATACCTGCTTTCGGTGTCGGACACAAATCGCGACCCACACTGGATCAGCTGCCAACGGCCTTGATCATCCCGCCGGCGAAGAACGAATCCGAGACCTTTCTCACGTGCTGCATCCGTCTCCAGCATTGTGGGCCGCGTTGGATCGAAGTGACCAAGCACAGGAGGGCTGGCCGACGCGTGCTTGACCGCCGTGAAAGCCGCATCGTGCTGTGTTGTCCACTGCCACTCAACGCCTTTGCGAAGCAGCTGACGCAGGGGCTCAGCAGCGGAGGCGATGGAGTCCGAGAAGTCACCGAACTGGTTCGCAAAACCGAGAAAGGACCGCAGGGATGTAAGGTCCGTCGGTGCGGGAAATTCTGCGAGGGCTCGAATTTTCTTGTGGTCGACGGTGAATCCAGAGGTGTTGATGTGGAATCCACAGAAATTGGCGCAAGTGGCGGCGAACATAAATTTTTGCAGGTTCAACGTAACGCCGGCGTCGTCGAAGCGTTGTAGCAGCTGCCAGACTCGCTACAGATGCTCGTCGTAGCTGGCGGTATACACCAGCACGTCGTCCACGATCTTGCAGGAGTCGGGTAGGCCAGACAAGGCGACGTCGCCGCGTCGGTTGAACTCGTCGCCGCTGGAAACCAGGCCCATAGACGCGCGACAGAACCTGAATCGGCCCCACGGGGTGATGAAGGTGGTGAGGTCTCGGTGCTCGCGCCGCAAGGGCACCTGAAAGTACCCTTGTAATGCGTCCACCTGGGTGAACCACCGATTGTCGAGGCCCATACTGCTGACAGCCTCCACAGGCGAGCGAACCGGAGGTGTAGGCCGGCGAACGAAGCGGTCATTTTCCACACTTGTGTACACAAGTTCAACTGACATGGCAAAAACGTCAAACTTGACCGAAATCGGTCATTTTCGATACTTGTGCACACAAGTTCAACTAACATGGCAAAAACGTCAAAATTGACCGAAATCGGTCATTTTCCATATTTGTGTACGCAAGTTCAACTTACATCGCAAAAACGTCAAAATAGACCGAAATCGGTCATTTTCGATACTTGAGCACACAAGTTCAACTGACATCACAAAAACGTCAAAATTGACCGAAATCGGTCATTTTCGATACTTGAGCACACAAGTTCAACTGATATCACAAAAACGACAAAATTGACCGAAATCGTTCATTTTCGATACTTGAGCACACAAGTTCAATTTACATCTCAAAAACATCAAAATTGACCGAAATCGGTGATTTTCGATACTTGTGCACACGCATGTCACTGACATCCCGAAAACATCAAAGTTGACCGAAATCGGTCATTTTCGATACTTGAGCAAACAAGTTCAATTTACATCTCATAAACATCAAAATTGACCGAAATCGGTCATTTTCGATACTTTAGCACACAAGTTCAATTTACATCGCAAAAACGTCAAAATTGACCGAAATCGGTCATTTTCGATACTTGTGCACACGTATGTCACTGACATCCCGAAAACATCAAAATTGACCGAAATTGGTCATTTTCGATACTTGTGCACACAAGTTCAACTGACATCGCAAAAACGTCAAATTTGACCGAAATCGGTCATTTTCGATACTTGAGCACACAAGTTCAACTGACATCACAAAAACGTCAAAATTGACCGAAATCGGTCATTTTCGATACTTGAGCACACAAGTTCAACTGACATGGCAAAAACGTCAAAATTGACCGAAATCGGTCATTTCCGATACTTGTGCACACAAGTTCAACTGACATCGCAAAAACATCAAAATTGACCGAAATCGGTGATTTTCGATACTTGTGCACACGCATGTCACTGACATCCCGAAAACATCAAAATTGACCGAAATCGGTCATTTTTCATACTTGTGTACGCAAGTTCAACTTACATCGCAAAAACGTCAAAATAGACCGAAATCGGTCGTTTTCGATACTTGAGCATACAAGTTCAACTGACATCACAAAAACGTCAAAATTGACCGACATCGGTCATTTTCGATACTTGAGCACACAAGTTCAATTTACATCTCAAAAACATCAAAATTGAATGAAATCGGTCATTTTCGATACTTGAGCACACAAGTTCAACTGACATCCCGAAAACGTCAAAATTGACCGAAATCGGTCATTTTCCACACTTGTGTACACAAGTTCAACTGACATCGAAAAAACGTCAAATTTGACCGAAATCGGTCATTTTCGATACTTGTGAACACGTATGTCACTGACATCCCTAAAACATCAAAATTGACCGAAATCGGTCATTTTCGATACTTGAGCACACAAGTTCAACTGACATCACAAAAACGTCCAAATTGACCGAAATCGGTCATTTTCGATACTTGAGCACGCAAGTTCAATTTGCATCTCAAAAACATCAAAATTGACCGATATCGGTGATTTTCGATACTTGTGCACACGCATGTCACTGACATCCCGAAAACATCAAAATTGACCGAAATCGGTCATTTTTCATACTTGTGTACGCAAGTTCAACTAACATGGAAAAACTTCAAAATTGACCGAAATCGGTCATTTTCCATACTTGTGTACGCAAGTTCAACTGACATCACAAAAACGTCAAAATTGACCGAAATCGGTCATTTTCGATACTTTAGCACACAAGTTCAATTTACATCGCAAAAACGTCAAAATTGACCGAAATCGGTCATTTTCGATACTTGTGCACAAAAGTTCAATTTACATCGCAAAAACGTCAAAATTGACCGAAATCGGTCATTTTGGATACTTGTGCACAAAAGTTCAACTGACATGGCAAAAACGTCAAAATTGACCGAAATCGGTCATTTCCGATACTTGTGCACACAAGTTCAACTGACATCGCAAAAACGTCAAATTTGACCGAAATCGGTTATTTTCGATACTTGTGCGCACGTATGTCACTGACATCCCGAAAACATCCAAATTGACCGAAATCGGTCATTTTCGATACTTTAGCACACAAGTTCAACTGACATCACAAAAACGTCAAAATTGACCGAAATCGGTCATTTTCGATACTTGTGCACACAAGTTCAACTGACATCGCAAAAACGTCAAATTTGACCGAAATCGGTTATTTTCGATACTTGTGCACACGCATGTCACTGACATCCCGAAAACATCCAAATTGACCGAAATCGGTCATTTTCGATACTTTAGCACACAAGTTCAACTGACATCACAAAAACGTCAAAATTGACCGAAATTGGTCATTTTCGATACTTGAGCACGCAAGTTCAACTGACATCACAAAAACGTCAAAACTGACCGAAATCGGTTATTTTCGATACTTGTGCTCAAAAGTTCAATTTACATCGCAAAAACGACAAAATTGACCGAAATCGGTCATTTTCCATACTTGTGCACAAAAGTTCAACTGACATGGCAAAAACGTCAAAATTGACCGAAATCGGTCATTTTCGATACTTGAGCACACAAGTTCAATTTACACCGCAAAAACGTCAAAATTGACCGAAATCGGTCATTTTCGATACTTTAGCACACAAGCTCAACTAACATCGCAAAAACATCAAAATTGACCGAAATCGGTCATTTTCGATAATTGTGCACACGTATGTCACTGATATCCCGAAAACATCAAAATTGACCGAAATCGGTCATTTTCGATACTTGAGCATACAAGTTCAATTTACATCTCAAAAACATCAAAATTTACCGAATTCGGTCATTTTCGATACTTGAGCACACAAGTTCAATTCACATTTCAAAAACATCAAAATTGACCGAAATAGGTGATTTTCGATACTTGTGCACACGCATGTCACTGACATCCCGAAAACGTCAAAATTGACCGAAATCGGTCATTTTCCACACTTGTGTACACAAGTTCAACTGACATCGAAAAAACGTCAAATTTGACCGAAATCGGTCATTTTCGATACTTGCGAACACGTATGTCACTGACATTCCTAAAACATCATAATTGACCGAAATCGGTCATTTTCGATACTTTAGCACACAAGTTCAACTAACATCGCAAAAACATCAAAATTGACCGAAATCGGTCATTTTCGATACTTGAGCACACAAGTTCAACTGACATCACAAAAACGTCAAAATTGACCGAAATCGGTCATTTTCGATACTTGTGCACACAAGTTCAACTAACATGGCAAAAACGTCAAAATTGACCGAAATCGGTCATTTTCGATACTTGTGCACACGTATGTCACTGACATCCCGAAAACATCAAAATTGACCGAAATCGGTCATTTTCGATACTTGAGCACACAAGTTCAATTTACATCTCAAAAACATCAAAATTGACCGAAATCGGTGATTTTCGATACTTGTGCACACGCATGTCACTGACATCCCGAAAACATCAAAGTTGACCGAAATCGGTCATTTTCGATACTTGAGCAAACAAGTTCAATTTACATCTCATAAACATCAAAATTGACCGAAATCGGTCATTTTCGATACTTTAGCACACAAGTTCAATTTACATCGCAAAAACGTCAAAATTGACCGAAATCGGTCATTTTCGATACTTGTGCACACGTATGTCACTGACATCCCGAAAACATCAAAATTGACCGAAATCGGTCATTTTCGATACTTGAGCACACAAGTTCAACTGACATCACAAAAACGTCAAAATTGACCGAAATCGGTCATTTTCGATACTTGTGCACACAAGTTCAACTAACATGGCAAAAACGTCAAAATTGACCGAAATCGGTCATTTTCCATATTTGTGTACGCAAGTTCAACTTACATCGCAAAAACGTCAAAATTGACCGAAATCGGTCATTTTCGATACTTGAGCACACAAGTTCAACTGACATCACAAAAACGTCAAAATTGACCGAAATCGGTCATTTTCGATACTTGAGCACACAAGTTCAACTGACATCACAAAAACGTCAAAATTGACCGAAATCGTTCATTTTCGATACTTGAGCACACAACTTCAATTTACATCTCAAAAACATCAAAATTGACCGAAATAGGTGATTTTCGATAGTTGTGCACACGCATGTCACTGACATCCCGAAAACATCAAAATTGACCGAAATCGGTCATTATCATACTTGTGTACACAAGTTCAACTGAAATCGCAAAAACGTCAAATTTGACCGAACTAGGTAATTTTCGATACTTGTGAACACGTATGTCACTGACATCCCTAAAACATCAAAATTGACCGAAATCGGTCATTTTCGATACTTTAGCACACAAGTTCAATTTACATCGCAAAAACGTCAAAATTGACCGAAATCGGTCATTTTCCATATTTGTGTACGCAAGTTCAACTTACATCGCAAAAACGTCAAAATAGACCGAAATCGGTCATTTTCGATACTTGAGCACACAAGTTCAACTGACATCACAAAAACGTCAAAATTGACCGAAGTCGGTCATTTTCGATACAAGTTCAATTTACATCTCAAAAACATCAAAATTGACCGAAATCGGTGATTTTCGATAATTGTGCACACGCATGTCATTGACATCCCGAAAACCTCAAAATTGACCGAAATCGGTCATTTTCGATACTTGAGCGCACAAGTTCAACTGACATCACAAAAATGTCAGAATTGACCGAAATCGGTCATTTTCGATACTTGAGCATACAAGTTCAACTGACATCACAAAAACGTCAAAATTGACCGAAATCGGTCATTTTTCGGTCTGGCTCAATGTGCCACACTGAATCTCACCGGGCAAACAGTTCGGCTGCCAACCTAGTTGCGAGCTATTTCTAAACACGATCTGACAGTACACAGGCGTGTTGCCTCGAGATGCTCAGCCAAGTCAGACACAAGAAAGATAATTAATCAACGGTCACACGTTGCCAAGCATATCAGGCGCAGTGTACTACTGACGCCACCCTAACACATAAATTAGCCTAACGACAGCTGCACAAGCAAGCCGCGAAAGAACGCGAACGTAAACTGAGAAAGAAAACTGAGTAAACTGACGGATAGAAAACTGGTCTGATTATAACTTTGTTATATCACAGCTGCGAGGTCTTTTAAACGAATGTGAACACTAGACACAATCACGGCCATCAAAGCCAACGGTTCTACTGAATCGTGATAGTTGCAATTAAAGCAAACTGCCAGTCATTATTTGCCGAGTTTCCACATCAGGGTAGGACTGAGGCATAATTCTGATCAGTGATTATACAGCGCCATTTCTCACCATACACACATACTCCACAAGTACGTGCATACAGTATTGTGCGTCTGTAATAATCAACTGTCACATCGAGTCGACAGGGCCGTACATAAACCACAGGAACGTCCCGTGTCACCAGCCAATTACTGGTGAATTCTGGCACATTAACTGTCCTTTTTCGATGTTTGCCTCATCCCAATAGTTTTGTGGTATTCCTGCATCATCAATAACTGACAGCTCCAGCGTTCAGTATTAGCCCAAAATTCTCGACAGCATGATCAAAAGTAAGGTTTTAAAATTCTTCAGACCAGTAATCTTTACATTTTCATTAAAAATTATTAGCTATAACCCTAACTAGTCATTACAACCCCTTTCACCTAAATATTCAAGTTTGTATATCAAAGTACTTAAACACAATTATACAATGAAACAAAATTCTAGATTAGCGCATGTCTATGTCTATCGCATACATTAATCGCAACTAACACAGTAACTTAAAATCTAGAACAACACGAGTCTATATCTCACAAATCTACATGAGAAACTAACTTAGTTGTAAATGACACACGTTTATGGACATAAGGTTACGGTTACCTGGCTATAAAATTAACACAATCAATTCTAACTAGATAAGCACATTATACATATAAAATGGGCGATATATCGTGTTAATCAAACCATTTGTCGCCGACCACGAACGCGTCCACGGCTCGATCCAAGCAGGTGGTGTTGATCTTGAACCACATCAGGCAGAGGTCGTATACCGGCGGGGTATACTGTGTCAACTCGTAGTCCACGCGCTGCTTCACCAGTCATCCAGCTGCTGTCGTCGTTGTGTTCAAACACCTGCAGCACTTCGTTGTCAATAGCGTTGATTAATATCCGACCGTCTTCCATGGTTACTCGTCCCCATCTTTGTCGCAGTTGTCTTTCAGGCTGGTTGGTGAACCGCTGGAGTTGTCTCGGCTCGTGTTGATGATGATTTCGGCAATGGCTTATCTCAGTCCGCTATTTGTTTTCGTTTTCGTTGTTAGTAGACTGTCAGTTCAGCACACGGTTGATCAGGGGGTTCAGCACACTGTTGACTCAATCTCGCCTCTTCAGACCGAAAAACGGACAATTCTCGCCAGTGACTCATTGTTCTGTGTCGGTGTGGTAGCAGGATTGAGACAGGGAATTGAATGAAAAACGCATGCAATATACACTTGGAAATATTAAACTAATTTTCCACGAGGTAGGAAAACAGGGGCTGCATCATGAGAGGAAAATAGACAATTAATAGGAGACAATAAATAGGATACAATTAATAGGAGCAATATCCAGAGCCTTTTTACTTTTAATCATTATTAAATATTATTGTATTTATTTATTCTAATTAAACCCACTTTCACTTTATAATTGTTAAGTTGCCATATATTTATTTAGTTTTAAGAATATGTTTTACACCCTTACAGAGTAATGTTTCGTCTTTTGTAAATTTGAGTGCACGCATACTTATGCGTATATTCTCGATGATAATTACAATCTACTTTATTGGTTGTTAATTGAGGTCGTAGCATACTTCTGTGTATGCTTCCAGTTTCAACTAACCGACTTAGTCAACAAAGGAATTGCTTCAATAACTCCGCTTGTTTATTAAGTGGCATGCTTTCAACTAAATGTCTTATGTATTTTCACCGTTTGACGGTTGACACAAGCCTCTTCTCTTGACACCATTTGTGCCTCGCACATTATCTTGTTTCTCAATATTAATCGCACTCATATATCCATCAGTGAAGTCCATCAGACAGTATCAGTCATCAGTCATCCATCAGTATGGAACTTTCCTCGATATCCGTCTCGTATTATATAACACCTTACACTCTCATTTTCTGGTATGAGATACACAGTGTCTACACCAACATCTACTTAATCTGGTCATTTAGTCATAAAGTCATCAGTCATTTAGTTATTTAGTCATCATTCATTTATATATTTAGTCATCTGCGGCGTATCGTGCCCTGACGTTCCAATGCATCATTTATGCGTTGCTATACATACCTTAAATGTATGTTCTCAAATATCTGTCACTTTTGACAGACAGTTTTACATTTCATTTCAAATATTTCAATATCTCGTCCTGATTAAAATAAAAGTATTTGTCAGTGATTGTCTTCTCATATTTCTCAGTCGTATATAGTACATGCTTTGACAACCAAAATATAAATAATAAAATATCAAAATATCAAATGTAATCTGTAATAAAAATATCAAAGTCCAATTGTACACCATAATAATTATACAAATAATTAAACAGATCCCAGCCTAATATCCAACTGTCCTTTAATTTCGTGTCCTCTAATAGAATATTTAGTGTCAAAATTCACAAAAGACACCTATCATTTAATAAGTGCAATATTGTTTAGTCTTGTCCCCTTTATACTAGTCAAAAAACATCCTACAAGACATGCAACTTAGCTTCTTCACGCAATATTTCGATATTATTCATACATCACACCCAGCATCTACTAAATTATTGATTGGAGGTCCTCCTATATTTACGTAACATATTGATTTTTAACATTAGCAGCAAAATTTGTTCTGGGTTTTGCTTTCTGAACCACATACTCGCCATATTCAGTTGTGGTTTTAGTTCATTTTTTCATACTTAATATCACTGATATTTCCTGATCTATATTTGCTCCATATTTCATCCAAATATATTTCTTATATTTCCTAATTTTATTCTGAGTAAGGCTCTGGATGCTGACAAGGCTTAAGGAAAATTGAGATAAAACTCACCTCACAGTTCATTGAGCCACCGGTGTGATCGACCGAACATTCGACACGATGATGCTATTCAGCAATAATTCTGTAGTTGTCTCGTCACTGCAGCAATTTGTAGTCGTACGGGTTGTCATGGCTCCAATCAGTAGCTATCCGGGTTATCGCGGCACCAAATGTAACGATAGTGATAATAATAATAATATGTTGTGATGTTGATCTTCGTTCGGCTGATCGTGATGTCTTGATAGTTCCTCTTGATGTTGTGTTCCGCGATAACAAGTAATAGTCACCCAGTCGTATTTTAATTGTGTATTTAGAAACCAGTCAAATCTACTCATATAACATAATAAGTCATGAACCTAATCCTCTAATGACGACTTCATAACTGCCTGCCTGGGTGAGTGGTCCTCTGTTGTTAGTGTCACATCTTGACTGCCCTATCGTTAGTGAACCTAGTATCTCTAGCGTCTCCAGTCTCTAGTATCACCCCCTTATTGTTAGTACAACACAGGTATATATACCCACGACCACACGTCGTCGGCTCAATGTGCCACACTGAATCTCACCGGGCAAACAGTTCGGCTGCCAACCTAGTTGCGAGCTATTTCTAAACACGATCTGACAGTACACGGGCGTGTTGCCTCGAGATGCTCATCCAAGTCAGACACAAGAAAGATAATTAATCAACGGTCACACGTTACCAAGCCGAAATCGGTCATTTTCGATACTTGTGCACACAAGTTCAACTAACATGGCAAAAACGTCAAAATTGACCGAAATCGGTCATTTTCCATACTTGTGTACGCAAGTTCAACTAACATGGCAAAAACGTCAAAATTGACCGAAATCGGTCATTTTGCATACTTGTGTACGCAAGTTCAACTTACATCGCAAAAACGTCAAAATTGACCGAAATCGGTCATTTTCCATACTTGTGTACGCAAGTTCAACTGACATGGCAAAAACGTCAAAATTGACCGAAATCGGTCATTTTCGATACTTGTGCACACAAGTTCAACTGACATCCCGAAAACGTCAAAATTGACCGAAATCGGTCATTTTCCACACTTGTGTACACAAGTTCAACTGACATCGCAAAAACGTCAAATTTGACCGAAATCGGTCATTTTCGATACTTGAGCACACAAGTTCAATTTACATCTCAAAAACATCAAAATTGACCGAAATCGGTCATTTTCGATACTTTAGCACACAAGTTCAATTTACATCGCAAAAACGTCAAAATTGACCGAAATCGGTCATTTTCGATACTTTAGCACACAAGTTCAACTAACATCGCAAAAACGTCAAAATTGACCGAAATCGGTCATTTTCGATACTTGTGCACACGTATGTCACTGACATCCCGAAAACATCAAAATTGACCGAAATCGGTCATTTTCGATACTTGAGCACACAAGTTCAATTTACATCTCAAAAACATCAAAATTGACCGAAATCGGTCATTTTCGATACTTTAGCACACAAGTTCAATTTACATCGCAAAAACGTCAAAATTGACCGAAATCGGTCATTTTCGATACTTGTGCACACGTATGTCACTGACATCCCGAAAACATCAAAATTGACCGAAATCGGTCATTTTCGATACTTGAGCACACAAGTTCAACTGACATCCCGAAAACGTCAAAATTGACCGAAATCGGTCATTTTCGATACTTGTGCACACAAGTTTAATTTGCATCTCAAAAACATCAAAATTGACCGAAATAGGTGATTTTCGATACTTGTGCACACGCATGTCACTGACATCCCGAAAACATCAAAATTGACCGAAATCGGTCATTTTTCATACTTGTGTACACAAGTTCAACTGACTTCACAAAAACGTCAAAATTGACCGAAATCGGTCATTTTCGATACTTGTGCACACAAGTTCAACTAACATGGCAAAAACGTCAAAATTGACCGAAATCGGTCATTTTCGATACTTTAGCACACAAGTTCAATTTACATCGCAAAAACGTCAAAATTGACCGAAATCGGTCATTTTCCATATTTGTGTACGCAAGTTCAACTTACATCGCAAAAACGTCAAAATAGACCGAAATCGGTCATTTTCGATACTTGAGCACACAGGTTCAACTGACATCACAAAAACGTCAAAATTGACCGAAATCGGTCATTTTCGATACTTTAGCACACAAGTTCAATTTACATCTCAAAAACATCAAAATTGACCGAAATCGGTCATTTTCGATACTTGTGCACACAAGTTCAACTAACATGGCAAAAACGTTAAAATTGACCGAAATCGGTCATTTTCCATATTTGTGTACACAAGTTCAACTTACATCGCAAAAACGTCAAAATAGACCGAAATCGGTCATTTTCGATACTTGAGCACACAAGTTCAACTGACATCACAAAAACGTCAAAATTGACTGAAATCGGTCATTTTCGATACTTGAGCACACAAGTTCAATTTACATCTCAAAAACATCAAAATTGACCGAAATCGGTGATTTTCGATACTTGTGCACACGCATGTCACTGACATCCCGAAAACATCAAAATTGACCGAAATCGGTCATTTTCGATACTTGAGCACACAAGTTCAACTGACATCACAAAAACGTCAAAATTGACCGAAATCGGTCATTTTCGATACTTGTGCACACGTATGTCACTGACATCCCGAAAACATCCAAATTGACCGAAATCGGTCATTTTCGATACTTGAGCACACAAGTTCAACTGACATCCCGAAAACATCAAAATTGACCGAAATCGGTCATTTTCGATACTTGAGCACACAAGTTCAACTGACATCACAAAAACGTCAAAATTGACCGAAATCGGTCATTTTCGATACTTGAGCACACAAGTTTAATTTGCATCTCAAAAACATCAAAATTGACCGAAATAGGTGATTTTCGATACTTGTGCACACGCATGTCACTGACATCCCGAAAACATCAAAATTGACCGAAATCGGTCATTTTCGATACTTGTGCACACAAGTTCAACTGACATCACAAAAACGTCAAAATTAACCGAAATCGGTCATTTTCGATACATTTGCACACAAGATCAATTTACATCTCAAAAACATCAAAATTGACCGAAATCGGTGATTTTCGATAATTGTGCACACGCATGTCACTGACATCCCGAAAACATCAAAATTGACCGAAATCGGTCATTTTTCATACTTGTGTACACAAGTTCAACTGACTTCACAAAAACGTCAAAATTGACCGAAATCGGTCATTTTCGATACTTGTGCACACAAGTTTAACTAACATGGCAAAAACGTCCAAATTGACCGAAATCGGTCATTTTCCATACTTTAGCACACAAGTTCAATTTACATCGCAAAAACGTCAAAATTGACCGAAATCGGTCATTTTCCATATTTGTGTACGCAAGTTCAACTTACATCGCAAAAACGTCAAAATAGACCGAAATCGATCATTTTCGATACTTGAGCACACAAGTTCAACTGACATCACAAAAACGTCAAAATTGACCGAAATCGGTCATTTTCGATACTTGTGCACACAAGTTCAACTGACATGGCAAAAACGTCAAAATTGACCGAAATCGGTCATTTTCCATACTTGTGTACGCAAGTTCAACTTACATCGCAAAAACGTCAAAACAGACCGAAATCGGTCATTTTCGATACTTGAGCATACAAGTTCAACTGACATCACAAAATCGTCAAAGTTGACCGAAATCGGTCATTTTCGATACTTGAGCATACAAGTTCAACTGACATCACAAAAACGTCAAAATTGACCGAAATCGGTCATTTTCGATACTTGTGAACACGTATGTCACTGACATCCCTAAAACATCATAATTGACCGAAATCGGACATTTTCGATACTTGAGCACACAAGTTCAACTGACATCACAAAAACTTCAAAATTGCCCGATTTCGGTCATTTTCGATACTTGTGCACACAAGTTCAACTAACATGGCAAAAACGTCAAAATTGACCGAAATCGGTCATTTTCCATATTTGTGTACGCAAGTTCAACTTACATCGCAAAAACGTCAAAATTGACCGAAATCGGTCATTTTCGATACTTTAGCACACAAGTTCAATTTACATCGCAAAAACGTCAAAATTGACCGAAATCGGTCATTTTCGATACTTTAGCACACAAGTTCAACTAACATCGCAAAAACATCAAAATTGACAGAAATCGGTCATTTTCGATACTTGTTCACACGTATGTCACTGACATCCCGAAAACATCAAAATTGACCGAAATCGGACATTTTCGATACTTGAGCACACAAGTTCAACTGACATCACAAAAACTTCAAAATTGCCCGATTTCGGTCATTTTCGATACTTGTGCACACAAGTTCAACTAACATGGCAAAAACGTCAAAATTGACCGAAATCGGTCATTTTCCATATTTGTGTACGCAAGTTCAACTTACATCGCAAAAACGTCAAAATAGACCGAAATCGGTCATTTTCGATACTTGAGCACACAAGTTCAACTGACATCACAAAAACGTCAAAATTGACCGAAATCGGTCATTTTCGATACTTGAGCACACAAGTTCAATTTACATCTCAAAAACATCAAAATTGACCGAAATCGGTGATTTTCGATACTTGTGCACACGCATGTCACTGACATCCCGAAAACATCAAAATTGACCGAAATCGGTCATTTTCGATACTTGTGTACACAAGTTCAACTGACTTCACAAAAACGTCAAAATTGACCGAAATCGGTCATTTTCGATACTTGTGCACACAAGTTCAACTAACATGGCAAAAACGTCAAAATTGACCGAAATCGGTCATTTTCCATACTTTAGCACACAAGTTCAATTTACATCGCAAAAACGTCAAAATTGACCGAAATCGGTCATTTTCCATATTTGTGTACGCAAGTTCAACTTACATCGCAAAAACGTCAAAATAGACCGAAATCGGTCATTTTCGATACTTGAGCACACAAGTTCAACTGACATCACAAAAACGTCAAAATTGACCGAAATCGGTCATTTTCGATACTTGTGCACACAAGTTCAACTGACATGGCAAAAACGTCAAAATTGACCAAAATCGGTCATTTTCCATACTTGTGTACGCAAGTTCAACTTACATCGCAAAAACGTCAAAATTGACCGAAATCGGTCATTTTCGATACTTGAGCATACAAGTTCAACTGACATCACAAAATCGTCAAAGTTGACCGAAATCGGTCATTTTCGATACTTGAGCATACAAGTTCAACTGACATCACAAAAACGTCAAAATTGACCGAAATCGGTCATTTTCGATACTTGTGAACACGTATGTCACTGACATCCCTAAAACATCATAATTGACCGAAATCGGACATTTTCGATACTTGAGCACACAAGTTCAACTGACATCACAAAAACGTCAAAATTGACCGAAATCGGTCATTTTCCATACTTGTGTACGCGAGTTCAACTTACATCGCAAAAACGTCAAAATTGACCGAAATCGGTCATTTTCGATACTTGTGCACACAAGTTCAACTGACATCACAAAAACGTCAAAATTGACCGAAATCGGTCATTTTCGATACTTGTGCACAAAAGTTCAACTGACATCACAAAAACGTCAAAATTGACCGAAATCGGTCATTTTCGATACTTGAGCACACAAGTTCAATTTACATCTCAAAAACATCAAAATTGACCGAAATCGGTGATTTTCGATACTTGTGCACACGCATGTCACTGACATCCCGAAAACATCAAAATTGACCGAAATCGGTCATTTTCGATACTTGTGCACACGCATGTCACTGACATCCCGAAAACATCAAAATTGACCGAAATCGGTCATTTTTCATACTTGTGTACGCAAGTTCAACTAACATGGCAAAAACGTCAAAATTGACCGAAATCGGTCATTTTCCATACTTGTGTACGCAAGTTCAACTTACATCGCAAAAACGTCAAAATAGACCGAAATCGGTCATTTTCGATACTTGAGCACACAAGTTCAACTGACATCACAAAAACGTCAAAATTGACCGAAATCGGTCATTTTCGATACTTGAGCACACAAGTTCAATTTACATCCAAAAAACGTCAAAATTGACCGAAATCGGTCATTTTCGATACTTTAGCACACAAGTTCAATTTACATCGCAAAAACGTCAAAATTGACCGAAATCGGTCATTTTCGATACTTTAGCACACAAGTTCAACTAACATCGCAAAAACATCAAAATTGACCGAAATCGGTCATTTTCGATACTTGTGCACACGTATGTCACTGACATCCCGAAAACATCAAAATTGACCGAAATCGGTCATTTTCGATACTTGAGCACACAAGTTCAACTGACATCACAAAAACGTCAAAATTGACCGAAATCGGTCAATGAAACAGGTCAGAGTCAGGTCAGGTCGGTCAGAGTACAGTCCAAATACGGGCAATCTCAATAAATCATCAACAGTGTATGCTGGCAAGTATACTGCCGATACATTCATTTCGGCGCTACAAATGCATGTGAATAGTGATCATGTGAAAGTAAAAGTATCACGAGACAATCATTCATGGCTGGAGGCTCAAAACATTGTGTTGCACATGAGCGAACAATTTTCCCGACTATTGCATGTCAACGGATCGATAGCACACTCGAAACGACAATATCGCTATGCACATTATGGTGTGTTTGACGCCAGCGATATGCTCATGTCCACTATGCTCATGTCCACACCGTTAACGTTGGAACCGGCCTCGACTCAATTGTTGACTATCGAAACAGATCTTGTAGCTGCACAAGTTGTCAATCGTTCACTGCAGCCACAACTCCGTCAAATACATGTGTGTGACATCTCTCCGATTCAAGAATTGGTATTTAATCAAATGTATTATAAACCTTTGTCACATTCCAATATATCTACTGTTCAGGTGATAATCCTTGACGGGTATCGTAAGAAATTCCCTTTCACTGCCGGCCCGGGTCTAATTTCGACGCTGCATTGTCGAAAAATGTCCAGCCAATGCTTCTATGTGTCGTTGGACAGTTCGAGTTGTCTACACCTTTATCCTGGAAACGCTGCATCTCAATTTCGTGTTCAGTTACCGGCGCCACTGAATCTAGACCGTTCGTGGACTGTTGGACTGGCCGAAATCACATTTTCCGCTCGCTGGTTGAATGTAGAAAATCGTATGAATGAATTTGAGATTGATGGTGAGACATTCCAGCTCATCACAGGGCACTACATGTCCAATCAGGCGCTGCTGGAAAATTTCGACCATTTTTGCGGTAGACAAGTGCTCACTCTGGATACAGGTGGACATGTATGGTGTGGGGACACTGACGTATCGGTAAACACCAAAATAGCTAGGGCTCTCGGATTCACCAGCCACGTAGAGTCAGATAGTCGCGTTGTTATTGCAAAACATACACGTTCTTCGAATGTCATGGATGTAAGTCGACTCAACCCAACATTTTTGTATATCTACATGGACAAGCTGCAGGCGCAGATGGTTGGTGATACTATGGCTCCGGTATTACGTGTTGTCAGTCCGTACACGAACGATATGCAATCACCTCAAATTCATCGAACATTCAATCAAATTCAGTATGTACCGCAGGAAGATGAGATCATCACCGATCTGGGAGTGCATATAAGACTGAGCAATGGGCAATTGGCTCCATTTCACCACGGCCGTTCGTACCTGACACTACATTTTATTCAAAAACAACAATTACAAATTCTCAGTTGATATTTCGAGGTCCAATGATACAACGTGGCAGCGGACTTGGGAGTATTTTCAGAGGCTCAATGAGAGTGGTGATACCCGCCGTCAAAACTGTTGCCAAACAACCTTTGACAAAACATCTGGCCAAATCCGCCATGAAGACGGGCGTACGCACACTGCAAGACGTTCTCGACGGAGAAACTGCAAGTAAAGCCGTCCGCAATCGCTTTCGACACGAAGCTAAACGTCTTCTTCGAACCAGTATAAATAGTTTAAATCGTGCGACGAATCAATCAGTCTCTCGACGACCGACAAAACGAAAAGGTGTTGGTCAACGGCGTCTACAGGAACGCGATATCTTTGACAATGCAAAACGTAGACGAATGCGCTTGTGAAATAACCGAGGTATTCTCTCGACCAGCGCTTGAAACCAGTGTAAAATTGTCGAAAATCCATGTATATTACCCGGTGAGTCGACTAAGTAGTGAAGGGCCGTTTGAATTTCACTTACCTGCGCTCGGCAAGGCGTCTACGCGTCCATAAAAACCAAGCTCTATGGCAAATCACGTGTTGTCAATCGTGACGGTAGCGAACTCGTCGACGGCGCCAATGTGAGCGTTGTCAATCTGCTACCACATGCTCTCTTCAAACAGATTGACTACCAGATTGGTGATACTATTGTATCGGATTCCAGCGCACTCTATGGCTATCGTGCCTATCTTGAGACGTTGTTGTCGTATAACCAGAACTCTAAAAACGGTCATTTACGGTCGGGTTTTTGGCGTAAAGATATAGCCGGACACTTGAAAGATACTAAGCTTTTGAACATTGGTTTTAACGAACGCAAACAATGGGTGGCTGGAAGCAAAGTTTTTGATTTTTGTATACCGCTACAGTTGGATACCAACCATCAATGTCGTATATTGCCCGGTACAGTTTCTTAAAAACTCAAACTGATTAGAAACTATGAACAGTTTGCTCTACTCGGTGCCGAGGGAGAATACATGATTGAAATTGTCGAACTGTGTGTGCATGTCGAGAAAATCACGCTTTCCGACTCAATGTGGGTGAATTTTCACAGACAGTTGGCGAAAACACCAGCCCGATATCCTATTCCACGAGCACTTGTGAAAACATACACTCTCCCCAAAGGAAACATGAGTGGAACGCTGAATAATATTTTCACCTCACAAGTGACGCGACAAATTCTGCTGGGGCTTGTAAGCAATGAAGCTTATCATGTATCGCTACAGAAAAACCCATGGAATTTTCACCACTACCATCTAAACAATCTTCAGTTCTCTATAAATGGCGAGCCGTACCCCGCGCACCCCTATCGCCCCGATTTCACATAAGGTCTATATATGAGATCGTATCTATCACTGTTTGACGGCACCGGCCTCGATACGGAAAACCAGAGCCTGGATATCACACATGATGATTATGCGTCCGGCTATACTCTGTTTTATCATTATAATTATTATTATTATTATTATTATTATTATTATTATTGAACAAAACGAAAAAAGTGACACAGGAAGAGCGCAAGCGCTATAAACTGCATCATGCAGCCCCTGCGCACTTTGAACGTGGAGAATAAGAGAAAGAGAAAGAGAAAAAATACACAAAGACAATATGACACACATAATCATGACAGATCAAACCATTTACATGGTCGATAATTACATGGTAGAGTAGGATCAAGACAAGGTTTCTTAAGAATAGGCGTTATAGATGCATGCTTGGAGGCAAGAAAAAATCCGTGGAGAAACGAGGAGTTTGTGGCGTTTGGGTTGCCACGGAACAACACAAGTTAACAACGTGAGTGCTATGGACCGACTGTATTTACAAGTACAGACATAACAGGACAGGACTATCGGACACAAGTACAAACAAGCTCACGCACACATGGTCCTACAATACATACACAATGACACGGACAAACATGACACACGGACATACAGACAAACAGGCGTACACACAGCTGGTAGGGTCACGAGGTGGCGCGAGACGGAAGTTGTGTCGCACCACAAGTTAATTAAATGAGTGAAGAAGGGAGCCAGTAGAAGAATTGAATCAGAAAGTGCAGAAAAGTTTATTGAATCAGTAGGGCAGTGAGACTTCTGGAGTGCTCTGAGATAGCGCGCAGTCTTTGATATAGGAATGAAATAGAATGACGACAAAGATTAGATTGACGATGAAAAGGATAAAGGAGAGGAAGAAGGTTGAATGCTGTAATGCAGAACGGAGATTTTCTCCGCAAAGAAATGAGCAAAATCAGAGGCGGTGATTGAGCATGATGGCTGATGACCTCGACCGGAAATAGCTTTCAAGGTGGACCAGCGCGAGCGAGAAGATGCACGGTGCTCACTCAGCTTGGAAAGATAGAAGTTCGATTTGGAAGAAGCAACCGCAGAAAGCAATAAGTCTCGGGCTGTGCGAAAAGAATTCCAAGATGAACAAGAACGAAATCGACGCCAAGAGCGCTCAAGAGATCAACATTCAGACTGCAAGTGACGAAGATGAACAGACCACCAGGGAGGAGGGGGGAGCTGCAACGGTGAGTACGTGGGCACAAAGGAAAAATTGCATAATTAATATGAGAAAGAGCTTCAGATAAGAAATCAGGGAGAACAAGTGGAGGGAGATGAACATAGTTAGAGAGGCAGAATATTGAGTTAACCAAAAAGTGAAATTTAGAGGGATCAAAAAGTTTGTAATTGCGTTAGTGAAATATTTCATTTGAGGATTGTTTAGGCGGCCGAGGTAAAAACAGTTGAAAAGTAATAAGGCTATGGTCAGAAATTTCAGGAGCGGGTGGATAGGTTATGGTTTCAGCGAAAAACAGTTTGGAAGAAGAGGGAGTCGAGATAACAAGATCAAGAGTATGTCCAGATAAATGAGTTGCGGCGCAGTTCATGATTTTAAGATCCCAAGATTCAAGTAAGTGAATAAATTCAGACGCATAAGGATGAGAGGGAGGGGAATCCACCCAGATGTTGAAGTCTCCCAAAACGATGAAATTGTGAGAGCAGCGCTCAGAAAAATATGAAATTAGCGAATCAAAATCAGAGAGGAAAGTAGAGGCTGTACCGTTATTGTTATGTCTGTATAGTAGTAGAATGCCAAGTTTTGGAAGTGATGGAAGTAACAAGGAGAGTGTAATGAACTCAAAAGAGTTGCAAGAAAATTCAAGATCAGACAGTTTGGAAACAGCCTGAGAGGAATGATATACAACGCCTACCCATCCTACGGAGGATTTTGTGGAGCACAAGAGGGAGCGACAGGTTTGTAGGAAATTGAATGAAGGAGGGAGATGTGCAGAAAAAGTAGGAACGTCACACTCGAATAACCAAGTTTCATTAAGGAAGATGAATACTCGCAAAAAAAGGATTGGGAAAGACCAATATTCAATAGGGTATGAAGAACGAAGTTAACCTTGTTTCGCACCGAACGGATATTGAGAAGACCTAGAGAAAAGCGTGTATTCACGGAATGCGAAGCAGGAGAAGTAGGAGAGACTGATTCAGATGGTGGCGGACTGCTATGAGAATGGACCGAATAATTCGAAGATAGTGGTGGGTGGGGTTGCAAGGCAGAGACCGGATGACCTAGTCAATTGGAAGAGGAAGGAGCATCAGCAGAGGGGGAAGATACATACAGCTTTGTAGGGGAAGAGATGGTACGCTGACGAAGAGAGTTTTGGACAGCGAGAAAGGAGGGACAATTGGAGGAAAATGATGAGTGATTGGAAGACCTACTGTGCTTGGCGCAGTTGGCGCACTTCGATTTGAATTTGACAGGACAGGCTGACGTCAGGTGATCGCCAACACAGTGACCGCAGTTTGCCGATGCAGCTGCGCACCGGTCAGATTTGTGGCCTAGACCCGATCACTTCCAGCATCGGGTCACCCAGTACTGATCATAGTCCGGGCAGCTGCACAATCCGACAAACAATCTGTTGCCAGCGAGACGTATCTGGTAGCCACCTCCGGAGACACGACGAGCACGGCATTTGTGCGGCCGTCTTTGGGTTTCGTCAGAAACAGCAGCTTCATCTGCGACGAAGGGATGTTGGCAAGATGGTGGTTTTTCAGCCGCAAAGAGCTGACGAAATCTTCCGGCGACATGGATGGAATGTTCGCCACAGTGATCCTGGGCAGACGCGAGGCGGAATTGCCAGTGACTGCCACATGGACCTCATCAACCAAGTGCTCGTTCAGAGACTTGGCTGCCATGCTCGCAGAGGCTTCTGTGGAGCAGTGAAGTACCATGCCGCCAGGTTTTGTTGGGCGTGCCTTGGCCACCGGTCCAGTGCGGAGGGCCGACTGCACGCGCTCTGCCCTCACCGGCTCCGCTCCCTTACTCTTCAGCACTAGGGCGAACGGATGAGTGAAGGGCTGGTCGCGCTCTGAGACGGAGGTTGAGGGCGCACAGGTGTCGACGGACTTCGCCTCACGAAAGTCGTGAAGGATAGAGGCGCGGAATGTCTCCAGTCGACTGTCGATCACGGCAGACACTCTCTCCACGGGAGTGAGGGACGACGGGATGCGCGGTAGTCCTCCTTACACTATGCACACAGTCAGAAGAGCTAGTACCTGCGTATAGCGTCATACGCAGGGCTGGTCAGCGCGGCGCACGACACGTAAAACATGCCGGCGCATCCCTCAACTGGATGACAGAGGCATCCACCACCGGCTCACCACACTTACACGCACGCTCGCCGGCTGCAGAGGGTGACATGGTTGGTAAGACACCGAGATCGGCACACAGATAAGAGCACGAAGGAGCGAACGAAAACACAACCACCCGCGGCGAACGCAGGAACAAGACAGGAACAGACGAGACAACATTAATATGTAAGTGTGAAAAATATATTTTTAAAACTAGATAAATATATGACAGCTTAATAATAAATTGAAATTGGGCTTAATTATAAATACAATACTATTTCATAATGATTGAAAGTAAAACGGTTCTGGATATTGCTCCTATTATTTGTTTCCTATTAATTGTCTCCTATTCTTTGTCTATGTTTTCCTCTCATGGATGCAGCCCTGTTTTCCTACCTCGTGGTAAATTAGTTTCGTATTTCCAAGTTGACATTGTATACGTTTTTCATTCAATTCCCTGTCTCAATCCTGCTGCCACACCGACACAGAACAATGAGTCACTGGCGAGAATTGTCCGTTTTTCGGTCCGAAGAGGCGAGATTGAGTCAACAGTGTGCTGAACCCCCTGGTGAACCGTATGCTGAACTGACAGTCTACTAACAACGAAAATAATTAGGGGACTGAGATATGTTATTGCCGAATTCATCATCAACACGAGCCGAGACAACACCAGCGGTTCACCGAGCAACCTGAAAGACAACTGCGGTAAAGATGGGGACGAGTAACCATGGTAGACGGTCGGATATTAATCAACGCTATTGACAACGAAGTGCTGCAGGTGTTTGCGCACAACGACTACAGCAGCTGGATGACTGGTGAAGCAGCGCGTGGTCTACGAGTCGACACAGTATACCCCGCCGGTATACGTCTTCTGTCTGATGTGGTTCAACACCGCCTGCTTGGATCGAGCCGTGGACGCGTTCGTGGTCGGCGATAAATGGTTTTATTAACACGATATATCGCTCATTTTATATGTATAATGTGGTGAGCTAGTTAGAATGTATTGTAACCATATGTCCGTAACCTTATGTCCATAACCGTGTGTTAATTACAACTAAGTTAGTTTCTCATGTATATTTGTGAGATATAGATTCGTGTTGTTCTAGATTTTAAGTTACTGTGTTAGTTGCGATTAATGTATGCGATAGACATAGACATGCGTTAATCTAGAATTTGGTTGCATTGTATAATTGTGTTTAAGTACTTTGATATACACACTCGAAATCGTAGGTGAAATGGGTCGTAATGACTAGTTGATGATTCTAGCTAATAATTTGTAATGAAAATGTAAAGATAACTGCTGTGAATAATTTTAAAAACCTCACTTTTGATCAAGCTGCCGAGTATTACTGGATGCTGGAGCTGTCAGTTATTGATGCTGCAGGAATCCCACAAAACTATTGGGATCAGGCAAATATCGAAAAAGGACAGTTAATGTGCCAGAATTCACCAGCAATTGGCTGGTGACACAGGACGTTCCTGTGTGTGTTATGTACGGCCCTGTCAACTCGATGTGACAGTTGAATATTACAGACGCACAATGCTGTGTGCACATACTTATGGAGTATGTGTGTATGGTGAGAAATGGCGCTGTATAATCACTGATCAGAATTATGCCTCAGTCCTACCCTGAAGTGGGAACCCGGCAAATAATGACTGGCAGTTTGCTATAATTGCAGCTATTACGATTCATTGAAGCCAGTGGGCTTGATGGCCGTGATTGTGTCTAGTGTTCACATTCGTTTAGAAGACCTCGCAGCTGTGATATAACAAAGTTATAATCAGACCAGTTTTCTATCTATCAGTTTACTCGGTTTTCTCTCTCTTTCTCTCAGTTTACTTTCGCGTTCTTTCGCGGCCTGCTTGTGCAGCTGTCGTTAGGCTACTTTATGTGTTAGGGTGGCGTCAGTAGTACACTGCGCCTGATATGCTTGGCAACGTGTGACCGTTGATTAATTATCTTTTTTGTTTGTCTGACTTGATTGAGCAGATCGTGGTAACACGCGTATGTACAGTCAGAACATGTTTAGAAATAGCTGGTGTCCCGGTTTTGTAGTTCGCGCTGTTTGGCCAGCTGACATTGCTTGTGGTATATGGTGCCAACGACATGTGTTCGTAGGTATATAAACCGGGATTTACTAAGAATAGGAGCTGTGCTTGTTGGTGGGTCAGTTGGCTTGGTATAGTTGGACTAGCGACGTGCGAGATAGGACTCACCACTCACTCAGGCAAGCCGTAATTAATTCATTAGATTTAAGAATAGCTTTAAGGTAGATTGACTGATTGCTGAAAATATACAACTCAACTTCGACTGGGTGACTATTACTTGTTATCGAGGAACACAACATCAAGAAGAACTATCAAGACATCACTATCAGCCGAACGAAGATCAACATCTCAACATATCACTACCGTTACACCGTACCGTCCGGGGGGAGGGGGCCCCGTTGCTTCACGTATGACATTAAAATTTATCATATTATGTATAGCCTTTACCTTTTTGCTCAGATGTTTTCACCTGAGCTTGTATTATCTGCTTATGTATAATAAATAAATTCATTATTTGGTGATTTATTTATAATGGGGCCCCAAGTGCTGCCTTCGGGGGGCCCAAAGTGTTGCCTTCGTGGGGGGCTCATAAGTCCTCGCAACGGCTCTGATTGAGACACGCTCATTCACACACACACACACACACACACACACACACACACACACACACACACACACACACACACACACACACACACACACACACACACACACACACACACACACACACACACACACACACACACACACACACACACACACACACACACACACACACACACACACACACACACACACACACACACACACACACACACACACACACACACACACACACACACACACACACACACACAATTACTCTACAAGTTGAGGACCATCGGAGGAATCAACGAGGAACTGGAAACATGGATGGGAGACTTTTTGAAAAATAGACGAATGAGAACGTGTCTCAGAGGACATTTCTCGTCTTGGCGGAAAGTGAAAAGTGGTGTGCCTCAGGGCACTGTGCTCGCACCAATCTTCTTCATGATATATATTAATGATATTGAAAAAACCGTTCCGAGTGGCGTACACATGAACTTGTTTGCAGGTGATATTAAACTACAAACAAATGTGTCCTGCATAGAAGATTGTCAGACATTGCAAAAAGGTTTGGAAGAACTTTCAAGCTGGAGTACAAAATGGCAAATGCCATTTAATGTCGAAAAATGTCATGTTATACGCTTTGGAAGAGGGCAAGAACGGCCTTTCTGGAGGTACAAGTTTAAAGATATTGAGCTAAAGGACGTCTCCAAAGAGAAAGACCTCGGAATAATACTTCACAGCAGCCTTTCACCAGAAAGTCACATTTCAAATATAGTCAAGAGAGCGAATAACAAGATAGCGAACATAAAAGCAGCATTTTCGTACATTGATGAGGGGATACTAGCGAAATTGATTACATCGACCATTCGGCCAACATTGGAATATGCAGAAATTGTTTGTAGTCCACATTTACAAAAACATATTAAAAAACTGGAGAAGGTACAGAAATCAGGCACAAAAATTTTAGGATGCATCAAACACTTGGCATATTTCGACAGACTAAAAAAGTTAGGTTTGACAACGCTAGAAGAAAGGAGAGTTAGAGGAGATTTAATCTCAGTTTATAGATGTCTTACAGGGAAGGATAAAATGGAAAATCAGAAGTTGTTTTAATTCTCAAAATCTAATAGGAATCACAGTTTTGGCCTACAAAAACGCAGGATTAAAAAGGACATCCAAAAATATAGTTTCCCAAATAGAGCAGTAGATAGATGGAATAGGTTGCCAAGCGACATAGTACAACAGCCAACGACACAACTGTTTAAGAAGACATATGACAACTGGAAGGCGGGAGTCACGAGCCTCTGACTCATTCCTGCGAAGACAACTAGTAAGAACAACTAGTAAGTGTACGATATATTATAGCACTCAACACAACAATAACAATAACAATACAACAACAATAGAATGATACAACGCCACGACACACACACCACCACTGCTGTACACACACTGGCTGACGGCCGTTAGCGTCACCCACGCCTAATACCCTCGCGCCCTCTGGCGGTGTAGGCACACACTACATCTCCCCTTCAAGTGGTGGAGGGGGCGCTGTCGGCTCTGCAGACGCAATCGCTCAGATGCGACGGTGGTCTGCGTGTTCGGGCGCTCCGGCGGAATTGCGGGGTTCGTGATGCCTCCGATGTACCGCCCACATTCTCCCCCGGCGGCGGCGGCGGTGATGCGGGTCTGCTTCTGGTCTCCTGCGACGGTAGCGGCGCCGTGCCAACAGATGGCGGCGGCTGCACTTCGAGCGGCGGCTGTACCACGGGCGAGGGTGTGTTGGCTGCTGGTCGCAGGTGTCTACGGTTGCGCCAGTAGAGACCGCCGTGAGGCAGGCGCACATCGTACTGGCGGCGACGGCCAGTCATGGCGACCACGCCAGTCCGGTCCCAGCGACCGGATGTCGGGTCCTGGAGAGCCACCGTAGTGCCGGGCCGCAACGGCGGCAACACCTTAGCTGACCGGTTGTATTGGGCGACCTGCTTGTTGTGTAAGCTCGCCGCTCGCCGGTCGCACTCAGCGGTGGGCGGCTGCCACTCCGGCAGAAGCGAGCGTGGATGCGCGGGAACGGCGGACGACACGGGGCGGCCGTACAAAAGCTGTGCGGGGGAGCGACCATCGACACCCGGCGCGCTGCACAGCTCCAACAGACCGGCGACAAAGGCGTCTGTGTCGATGTTCCCGTCGTGCGCCGCCTTCTGAATGAGCCGCTTCACCCGTTTCACGGCGGACTCAGCGTGCCCATTAGAAGACGGGAAGTGCGGACTGGAGACACGATAGCGTATGTGCCAAAGTCGCAGAAATTCGGCCGTGTGGCGCGCCGTGAACTGTGGACCGCCGTCTGACGACAGTATGGTCGGAACCCCCGTCATGGCGAACACATATCGTAGCATCTTCACCAGCTGATGAGCCGAGGTGTCACGGCCACAGTCGAACACCAGTGGCCAGTTGGAGAACCGGTCCGCGTACACGAGGTAGGTCTTCCCTGCGTGTTGGAAAAAATCCGCGGACACCGATTCGAAAGGACGTGTCGGGTGCGGTTCCGTCAGGTATGGCTCTTTTTGCTGGCTGTCTTTGTACTGCAGACATTTTCGGCACGATGCTACGGCAGTGGCGATTTCGTTGTTCAGGCCCGGCCAGAAGACAGTTTGCCATGCGCGTTGCACAGTCCTGGCCTGCCCCTGGTTACCGTCGTGGAGCCGACGGAGGGTGTCCTTCAGCAAACACCTGGGCACAAGCAGGCGGCAGCCGACCAGGATCAGCCCATGGTCCGCAGTGAGCTGGTCGCGCACGCCCCAGAATGGGTGGAGACTGGCGGGCAGCAAATGTTTGTGCTGAGGGAAACCGCCCAGCACGTACGTCATCAATTGGCGACACTCATCGTCGGCCAGAGACGCAGCTCGCACCGCCTCCAGGGTGGTGTCAATCGGTGACGTGCGATGACCCAGGTCGTCTGCGTCTGTGAACGCGTCCAGCGTCTGGACGAAGAATCCAGACGAGCACTCGTCAACGTCAGCGTCAGCATCAGCAGACTCGGAAGGTGCGCGCGACAGAGCGTCGGTGATGTTGTGCTTTGCACCCGGTCTCCAGCTAGCGACAAAAGTCAGGTGCAGCAGACGCTGTCGCATACGTTGCAGGCGCGGGTTGGAGATGTCTCCGAGTGCCTTCTCGTTCAGTATCGGAACGAGAGGCTTGTGATCGGTGACCACACTGAACGTGGGGAGGCCAGCCAGATACTGATGGCATTTCTGACATGCCCACACAACTGCCAGCATCTCCAACTCACACACAGCATACCTGCTTTCGGTGTCGGACACAAATCGCGACCCACACTGGATCAGCTGCCAACGGCCTTGATCATCCCGCTGGCGAAGAACGAATCCGAGACCTTTCTCACGTGCTGCATCCGTCTCCAGCATTGTGGGCCGCGTTGGATCGAAGTGACCAAGCACAGGAGGGCTGGCCGACGCGTGCTTGACCGCCGTGAAAGCCGCATCGTGCTGTGTTGTCCACTGCCACTCAACGCCTTTGCGAAGCAGCTGACGCAGGGGCTCAGCAGCGGAGGCGATGGAGTCCGAGAAGTCACCGAACTGGTTCGCAAAACCGAGAAAGGACCGCAGGGATGTAAGGTCCGTCGGTGCGGGAAATTCTGCGAGGGCTCGAATTTTCTTGTGGTCGACGGTGAATCCAGAGGTGTTGATGTGGAATCCACAGAAATTGGCGCAAGTGGCGGCGAACATAAATTTTTGCAGGTTCAACGTAACGCCGGCGTCGTCGAAGCGTTGTAGCAGCTGCCAGACTCGCTGCAGATGCTCGTCGTAGCTGGCGGTATACACCAGCACGTCGTCCACGATCTTGCAGGAGTCGGGTAGGCCAGACAAGGCGACGTCGCCGCGTCGGTTGAACTCGTCGCCGCTGGAAACCAGGCCCATAGACGCGCGACAGAACCTGAATCGGCCCCACGGGGTGATGAAGGTGGTGAGGTCTCGGTGCTCGCGCCGCAAGGGCACCTGAAAGTACCCTTGTAATGCGTCCACCTGGGTGAACCACCGATTGTCGAGGCCCATACTGCTGACAGCCTCCACAGGCGAGCGAACCGGAGGTGTAGGCCGGCGAACGAAGCGGTTGAGGCGTGTGAAGTCCACCGTGAGCCGACAGCCGTTTGGCGTGCCGTCTGCCTTGCGCTTGCCGACAACGACGATGGGTGAGCACCAATCAGTCGGGTGGGAGACCGGCTCGATTACGCCCTGCTGCTGAAGCAGCTCCAGCTGCTGTTGTGCCTGGGCGCGATGACAGAACGGCACGGAGCGGGGAGCCGTCACGTTGTACGGCACCGCGTCATCGCCCAGATCGATCCGCATTGCCCCGCCTTTCATCTCCCGGAGAGGACCGTCCGTGGAGAACACACGAGGGAAGGCCGCTATAAGCTGCTCGCTGTGCGCACGACGGTCCGCCGCTGTTGGCTGAGCTGTGTTGGTCCAGCGCGGGCATTGTTGAACGGTTGCCGGTCCAGCGGCCACCTGCTGCAGGTGCTGTTCGCGAGACATCTGCCGAGGGAACGCCCGGTGCAGTAGACGCAGCTCCACTGCGTCTCGCCAGCAGAGCAGAGCACAGCGCACTGACGGCACCACGTACAGAGTGGAGCGGCAGGATGCATCACCGAGACGCAAGACTGCATCGCACGTGCCCAGACACAGCAGCAACTGACCGTTGGCAACACGCAGGCGCGACGACGGTGGGCGCAAGCTACTGGCGGCCACTCCGAGCTGCTTCGCAACCCCAGCGTCAATTACAGACACATCGGCGCCAGAGTCGCATCGCCACTTGATCTCGCGCAGCGCGCGGCCCTCAGCGGAAACGGCAATGTGAACGGCGGTTAAGCGCGTGTGTTTTTGGCCATCAACTACATCACCGATATACGGGCACATATCTAGTGTGTTCTCATCATCAACTTCATCGGCAACATCGGCGACGTCGCGGAGAAAATTATCTCTACGACGGCGGGTACCGAGCTGCGATGAGCGACAGACGCGCGAGTAATGCCCGCGTTTTCCACAGCGACGACACATGCTCTCCGCAGCGCGGCACGGTACTGTCTGGTGGTGCCCACCACAGCGGACGCACGGGACGGAGTCATTGCTGTGCGCATGCGCGTTGCACATGCGCGGTTGCAGATGGCTTACAGCGGCGACCTCTGCGCGGGGAGCAGAAGAATCAGCCACATCGGGTCCGGTGTTCCGCATGGCTGCAGCGTCCTGGCGGGCCGACTCAGCCGTTTGACATACCTGCGTTGCCTTTTTCAGCGTCAGGTCTTTGTGTGCGACCTGCAGGAGTTGGTGCAGGGCAGCAGAGTCGGTTGTCCCCATCACTAACTGATCGCGAAGACGCTCGTCGCGGCAGGCAGGGCAAAAATCGCAGCTGGCGGCAATTTCTCGCAGAGAGCGCAGAAATTCGCCCACATTCTCGCCGTCCCGCTGACGGCGGGTGAAAAATCGCCGGCGTTCCACCAGCACATTCTGCCGCGACTGCTGATGTTCCTCCAATAGGCGGATACAGGCGGGCAAATCAGCCGTCGCCGGCAGCGTCAGTGAGTGGCGGATGACGCGGCATCACTCGTCGTCCAGCAGTGTCGTGAGCAGCGCTTGCTGCTGGGCAGGGCTCAGGTTATCACTGCCTGACAGTGTGGTGTACGCCAGCACGCGCTCCTTCCAGGAGGTGAAGTCGGCTGCCGATGCGGCGTAGGCCAGACGGGCTGGTGGCTGACAATGAGCCATGGTGTGTGGGGCGACTGCAGGCGAGCTGGCGGGGGCTGCCATTACAAGCTGCTGGCGAGCGAGCTGAGTCAACAACTCTGTGAGCTGGTCCAGCTTCTGCTGTTGTTCGTCTCGCAGCGGCTGCGCCATGTACGATATATTATAGCACTCAACACAACAATAGCAATAACAATACAACAACAATAGAATGATACAACGCCACGACACACACACCATCACTGCTGTACACACACTGGCTTACGGCCGTTAGCGTCACCCACGCCTAATACCCTCGCTCCCTCTGGCGGTGTAGGCACACACTACAGTAAGAACACACAAACATACAGCTCACATAGTGTTCTACAGAACTGTGGTGCGCCACGTGTAACTACGTCTCGCTCCACCTGGCGGTACCTGCTAGAAGCGCAGTGACCTGTGTGTCGTGTTGTGTTTGTTCGTATTGTGCGTGTTTGATCTTGTGTGTATGTTTGTCTGTAATGTCTTGCTCGTCCCTTGTTGTATGCACAAATACAGTCGGTCCAAAGAACTCGCACTGCTTGCATGTGACGCTTCGTGGCGAGCTAAACGCCACATTGGTGCCCCGAGTGAGGATGGTGTGATGCTGAGTGAATTTGTTTTGACTGTGTCTCATCTGCCTGTGATTTTGCCTCGTTTTTCCGCGCATCGCCTATCCGTCTGTGTCGCAGCCTACTGTGCCTCCCTACGAGCGACGCACTCCCAGCTGCTGACCAGACGCACCAGCATCACACCATCCAAGGCCGACTCCGTCCGGTGCCGTACTCAATCGTGTTTTTCTCCTACGGACGCCGGACGTAAGACCACCGAATAGGAAACGCCTGCGCAGCAAGAAGACAACACAATAATATTGCCTCGTCTTTTCGCTGGATGCAGTTTCCGCTAACCTACGCCAAACTTTGCCTCACTGAACAGCAAACGTCTGCGCAGCAAGGGGTCAACATAATTTCGTCAGGATAGGCTCGACTCCTTACTGGATGCAGTTTCTGCTCAACAACCTCGCCACCGAACTGCGCATCACGGTCGACTTCATTGTGTGAAATCTACTTGGCCTAGTGCTGCCGTGCAGTATGGCGCGCCGGTCTACCATACCGGCGAAGCTTCACCGACATAATCGAAAGTCCGACACCATCATCATCGAAACTCATCAATACCGCTCCGCTTCTGGTGGGGGAGTCCTGTGGTGCGCCACGTGTAACTGCGTCTCGCTCCACGTGGCGGTACCTGCTAGAAGCGCAGTGACCTGTGTGTCGTGCTGTGTTTGTTCGTATTGTGCGTGTTTGATCTTGTGTGTATGTTTGTCTGTAATGTCTTGCTCGTCCCTTGTTGTATGCACAAATACAGTCGGTCCAAAGAACTCGCACTGCTTGCATGTGACGCTTCGTGGCGAGCTAAACGCCACAGAACCACTACAAGGTGCTATCATCGGTGTGCGTAGCGATCAGCTGCGCTGGCACCTGGCTAAAGTGAAAAAAACGGCTACCTTCTATCCTCTCTCCTAAGGTTGGCGGGAGAAGTAGCGGACCCCCTATGACCTTCCCCGGGACCCCAGTGGTCCGGGGACCCCAGTTTGGGAACCTCTGCCATAAGTAGAGTTTCCGTGTTAATACTCCAAATGTGTTCGATTAAAATTTACGCATTTCATAAATTTAGTTTATCTATTAATTATTTTTTCAAATTGGGACGATATGTGTATCAATATTCATATCAATATTCATATCAAATATCGATATCAATATTTACAAGAATACCGGAGGAACTTAATATTGCGCATGCATAAGGATAAACATGTGGTCATGTTGATGAACTATTTGTTCATTCTGTACTCGATTATTCAAAGACGGATTGCTGTAATCTACGTTAACGACAATCTATTTTTGGTGTTTAGCAGTGTAGTATCCAATAATAAATGTTTCTTTTGATGGTATCTATTCAGTAATTATGGACGCCTATTTACAGTCGGAGTTCGGGTACATTGGTGTTACGGCATTAGCCATCAAGGATGAATTTGTCTTTGCTGGTGAGCTTTAATTGGACAGCCGTTATTGATTGATCCATGCATTCAAATATTTTCCCAGCTTATATTCATTTGTTTTGAAAACGCACATGCATGCATAATCTTCATGTGTCTCGAATAAAAATTGATTGAAACATACATATGACATATTCATAACTGTTTACAATTGACATATAATATAAATTCCAATTATGCATTGATGACACAATCTTTTAATTTTATGCTTGTATTATTTGATGACTTCAGGAAGTACTTCACTATTTGCTGACACAATATTCTCGTGCACACATTAACACATCTTATTCTTTTGTTATTTGTTTCTATATATTTCCTCATATTTTATGAAAACAAAATTGCCTATATCGATTTTCTTCGGACGTCTACTGTTTATGTGGAATAAATTGGTTGGGGATTGATTGGAAGGTTGTTCATCTTAATCTTCGTGGTCCTCTAAATCTTTCACCTTCTTCGGTCCGCGCATCTATAATTCTCTTCCTTCTCATATTATTTCATCTTCTTCCTACCGCATGTTTGCTTCCCGACTTCAAAATCACCCTTTTGACATCTCGTTTGATCCTGCTTCTCACACTCTCACTCCTTTCGCCAAACTATGATTCCATTCAGCTATCCATTTTCTATTCCTCCTTATTCTACTCAAAACTCTTGTGTATATGTGTATGTATAAGTGCATGTCTGTGTATGTATGTATATGTATAAGTGCATGTTTGTGTATGTGTGTATATGTATTAGTGCATGTTTGTGTATGTGTGTATATGTATAAGTGCATGTTTGTGTATGTATGTATATGTATATATGTATTTACGCTTTGTTGTTCGTCTTTAAGTTATGCGCGCCCGTGTTTTTACAGGCGCTATAGTAAATATATGTTTGTTTGTTTGTTTGTTTGTGTATTCTGTATCCTGCGTGAATGATCGTCTGATTCTGATTTCGCGTGATTTGTTTTCCCATTCTTACTTATGGTGCCCCATGTGTATGTGTATGTTTTTGCTTATGTATGTGTGTGTATGTCTGTGAGTGTGTGTGTGTTCCTATGTGTGCATTATGTGTTCTTACTGTTGTCACATGTTTATCTCCATCGTTGTATTTGCCTTTTAAATTTTGTCGCGCTTCTGTGCATATTAGCGCTATAACAAATACATTGATTGATTGATTGATTGATTGATTCTCCCTCAATAACTTCAGCTTCATCGTATACTACTTTTTCTTCCTCACTTTGCAAATATGTTCTCGCTATATCTTTCGTCCTTAACTCTTGCACTTTACGCTTCCCTATGATATTCATTCACCATCACTTCTTTTCTGTTGCATTTCACACTCATCTTACCCATCATGTGTAGAATGTGCGATTTGCTGTAGTCAGGGCCGGATTAAGACTTCGCAGGGCCCTAGGCAGTTCAGATCCGCGGGGCCCCCATGATCCTCATCATGGCCCGGAATTTATATATATATATATATATATATATATATATATATATATATATATATATATATATATATATATATATATATATATATATATGAATTTAATGAAGTGATCCACTGGCTTACCAGTGGGGTCGACGAAGCGAACAATGTATGTCAATTGATCTGTGTGTGTGAAATATCTGGTGTCGAATCCACATTTATTGCAAAATACTTTACATATTTCACGGCTGAAATGATGCTATTGAGGACCCTTGCAGTCATGAACCCTAAAAGTCATCACTAGTAGTAGAATACATGTAGGAAACAGTAACTCTTCCAGCATTTCCCCAGAGTGACACGTGATTTGCCAAAAATGGATCGAATCGTGCTAAAAGTTCTATGATCCCTAAGAAGTTGCCATTGTTTTCCGAACCGAAATTGCATTGTCTCCATGAAAAGCAAGTCCTCTTACAGATATGAATTTTATCACAGCAACAACTCTGTCTAGAACCCTTCTCCAGTATGTCCGCTCTTTTTCAGTCTGATTTTCTAAATGTGTGTCCATTGATCCATTTTTCTGTGCACGGATCACACTGGCCAAAATTGCACTCCTGTGAGAGGCACTGTTTTCATGTACTCAAATCGTTTCGAGTTTTTCCAGTCGTTGAAACCCTGCGTAAGAACATTTTCTTTCGGAGAAAACACCTTGCATGCTGAGCAATAGACCTTTACTGAGGCTTCCGAATACACCATCCATGATATCTGAACTGTTTCCGAATTAGCTAGCTTCGTATAGAATATAGATGCTGCCAAGTAGCGACGACTTCCATCATCATAAATCCTCACTGACTTCACAAACTTAATGTTAAGAGGCAGACTGAAATTTTCTGCTACAAAGTCATCTTATAGGGAATCCGGGATTCTATTTGGCCATGAGGCTGTATTTTCCAGGACAAATTCTGGCGATGAAATGTCTGTCATACTGGAAGGAGGATACGTTGGCTTTGAAATTATGCAAGAGCTTTCAGGAGCTCCTGACCCACTTGGGAATTCGACTGTGCTTATGGCCTCAGGAAATCTTTTCGTCAGCATATCTGTGATCTTCCTACAAGTTGATGTCTTAAATTTTATTTTCTTCTTGAAGTTTCTTTTTTCGTTTTTGAGATCCACTCGCATAAACCTCCCAACATCACGATAACCAGATGGCATATTGTACAACCCCAATATCTGCAATCATACCAGTATCAACATTCCACTTTCAATTGTTTTTAATTTTCTATATCATTGTACCCTATAGCTCATGGTAATCAGGGGCAGCGTCAGATAAGTGGGTGGGCTTGGAAGGCTGAAGTTCCCCGCAAAAATAACGACCAAGGCCGTCAAAGCCCCCCAATAACTTAATCCCGGATATATTTGGCCTGACCACTGTGCTTGCCATGCCCCCTATCATTTTTCAAAATTCCCTTCCATCCGGAAAATTCTTGGCGCTGCCACTGATGATAATCACTTCACACAACCAGGATGATTTGTCTACCATGTGTGTATGAACCGCAAACTCAACCCAGAGCCGTTGCGAGGAATTATGCCCCCCCCCCCCCCGAAGGCAACACTTGGGGCCCCCATTGTGAATATTGAATACATTTATTAGACATAATCACATAATACGTGAAGCAAAGGGGCCCCTTAACATTCGGGGGCCCCCGGCCGGGGGGTACAGGGGGCGGTTGCTACGGCTCTGACTCAACCGTCTCTTATCACATGTTACCCTCATATTTTTTGTAACTCACATAAAAGTTGTAAATCAAAGCATACATAGCCGTAAAGATATATTTGGGGCTCCTCCAAAGGAAAATTGTTGATAAAATTATGAACACCTTGTACAAAAAAGCTAGTGACGATTTTAGCCACGCGTTCACTCTGGGAGCCCCTTCCCCTTCCTTCTAAAGGTGTCCCTGAACATCGTGGGGCCCACGGCCGAGGAGCTGTCGATACGGCTCTGAAAGCAAAAAAACATGCTATAATTCTCAATTCGATGTTCAAACCTGTATGCGATGAGACTGCAGAACAATTCGGCAATACACTTTACTACACTACCACAACTTGGTCCATTCAAGACCGTGCATGTACATTTGATGATGGACGAAAGGGGCAGTTTGCGAGCTCAATGAACCCCACATGCATGTCATATGCGTGTACAATGCGCACATACATACATACAAACACGCCCATACACACGTAACACACGAATATTGTTCTTGCTGTGCGTACACAATGTGTATGTATGCGTGCGTGGATGTAAGTGTTCGAGGGAGCTGGATATAAGCATGGTCGTCTGGATATAATTGGTCTGGATATAAGCATGGCCGATGGCCAAATTTAACACCCAAACCTGGTATTCCAGTCAGCCATGATCTAAGTGAGCTGGCTATACACGTGCTATGTTTTATCAGGTTACCTCCTGACTGATGCAAAAGTACAACGTGAATTAGCGGAAGAATGTTTCAAAATATTTGACAATGAGGGCAGACCATGAGAAGTTGAGAAAATAATGAGGAGGTCCCCTAAGATATTTGAGTCGCAGCACCCCACTGCCTATAGGGCCCCAAAAACACGGGGCCCCCAAAAGCGCGGGGCCCTAGGCAACTGCCTACTTTGCCTATACGTTAATCCGGCGCTGGCTGTAGTCGATGAAACATGTTTTTGCTTGTGTGTTGTCTTGCTGTATTATGATCGTATTTTCTCTGCCTTATCTTAGATCCATTTTCGTATCAACTTGCGAATTTTCGATGTCTTTTCTCACATCCTGCCATCGTTTAACAAACAATTCCTTCTATTCTAACAATTCATTTCGCTCTCGCTGGTGTACACTGAAATCTCTTTCTGGTCGCATGCATCGTGTTCCCGGTATAATCTGTGGCTCGCTCGAGCACCAATGAATCCGGCACAATCTCAATATATTCACTGGCCGCACTCAGCGACACAAGCAGAAAGAGATCATCTATAATCGGTCGCACAACTATATGTACTTATGCACACGCTTACATACCAATAGGTCATAGTAACAAGGAAGTGACATGAACATTCATTGACAGACGTTCATACAAACATTCCATACACGCACGCACGCATACATACACAGTTAAAGCTGACCTGAACATAGCTAAAGGCACCGTAGAATCAACACAATCCTCCGACCTTGACATTTTCCAAGACACAAATACCACACTGTGGAAGATCTTCATTATTTCTTGAATCGAAGTAAATCCCCTTTGAATATAGTCTTCCGAGAAATTCCTCTTCTTACTTGACATTATACAATATCGGTGGGTGGAAAAAAGAAAACTGACAATGTATGAGACCAGGTTAATATAACAATATACCACTGAAATAATTTGTATTGTTTATTGTCGATTGTATTGGTGTTTTATTGTGTGTATTGCATGGTATTGTATTTTGTATTTCATATAATTGTGTGTGCGTGCGTGATATATATTGATATATATTGGTGCGAGTGTGATTTTGTGTACGTTGTATGCGCGCGCGGAGGTAGCTGTGTCGCACAAGCGCGAGCTATGAGTGAATGCATGCGCGTGTGGTATCCGCCTGGAGTCATCGGTCGCTCGTTCATGCTGGGCAGTGCGTTACTAGTGAAGCGGGAATGTGGTGTTTGTGCAGTGGTTTAGTGTGTTGTTCGGTGGAGAGAGTAGTATTTAGAGCAGCGCCCGGGAAAGTCCGGACCGCGGGCCGGTTCCGGCCCGCAGAGTGGTTCAATCCGGCCCGCGAAAGGTTTTGGAGAATGTGATGAAACCACGAATTTCGTTAATTTTTACAAATTTACCGGAAAAAATCTGCATTTTGGCCCGCCGAGCGTTCAAAAAATCTACATTTTGGCCCGCCGAATGAAAAGTTTCCCGGGCACTGATTTAGAGCATTGTGCAGTGTGATCGTGTGGAATTGTGCTTTCTTGTTCTTTTTTCTCTTTCGTGTTTACATTCAAATACATAATTACAAATCAATGAAGTATCATGATTATACACACAGATACTTAAATGCGAAGTATAAGTTAAGTTAGTAGAAGTTATTTCACTAAAGAAGGCGGGATATGCACTCGTATGCATAACGGTTTTAGGCGATTTTTATGCTCACATCCCTTTGTGGGGTTGTGATTCATATTGTAGCCGTGGTTTTATTATGGAGGATATTTTAAGTGTTTTAGACATATGTATTTTAAACACAGGCATATATACGCATTACACAATGCCATCGGGAAGCATGTCCGCTCTGGACCTAAGTCTGTGCAATCCCAGTCTGCAGGCATCCACGAGCTGGACCGTTGATAACAGTCTGTATGGGATAGACCACGTGCCTATATGAATCTGTCTCAATGAGGTACCTAGGTTGGGAACACGACCACAGTGATGTAATTTCAAACGAGCTGATTGGGTCCGCTATGATTGCTTGACACTGGAAGCTATGGGTAACCCCACACATCCACCCGGCGTCGATGATTTTACCGAGGCCCTTGCAACCTGTGCAAGGGCCTCGATGTGCCAAACAGAACATTCCGCGTATGGTATCGCATCCCAGGCGGTGTCCTGTTCCTTGGTGGACAGACGCGTGTTCTGCGGCGTTGCGAGAGCGACGTCGTTGCTGGGGTCGCTTCCGGCGCAACAGCACGGTGGCAAGCATGATTCGCTTCCGCCATGCGCGCGCAAAAGCTCGATGGACCTTTCGCGAGGCGAAGCGGGCCTCGTGGGTCTCCTATGTGTCTAGCATTAATCGGCATAGTCCTATATCCACCATATTGGACCGTATAAAGTGCATCTCTGGGAAGTACGCCTCGTAGCATAAATTCACGCGAACATTAGCCTTTCCATTGCTGTGTTCAAATGCGTAAATTTATATTATTTATTATCTGGGAAGTACCGTCCCACCCCACTGTCTTCTCTGAAGACCATTGGCGTGGACCTGATAGATCCGGAGCATTTTGCCGAAGAATTTGGCCGATATTTAGCGGACCGCTGTCGTGCAAACGTGGAAGACCCTGTTTTTGCAGCGATCTAACAACAGTGCGAGAGATCACCAGTCGATTTCTCCACTGACTGTCAGCTGCCAATCAACAGCGATTTCTCTATCTGAGCTGAGAACAGCCTTGCGATCGCTTCGCGATTTGGCTGAAGGCCCTGATGAGGTTCACAAACTCATGCTGAAACGTCTGTCGCCCCCAGTGATGTCCACCTTGCTGCAGGTCTTCAATGATCTGTGGCATGGTGGGCAGTTTCCAGCCTCTTGGCGATGGGCGATCGTGATACCCATGACGGAGCAGGGCAAATCGGGTGATCACCCGTCTGACTATCGCCCAATATCGCTGACCTCCAGTATCTGCAAACTGTTTGAGAAAATGGTTTGCAGACGGCTGGTATAGTGTATGGAACGCGGTCGGCTGTTTAATGATGCTCAGTGCGGATTTCGCCAGGGTCGCTCAACGTTACCACTTGGTGACCATCGACTCTCGCGTGCGTGAAAGTTTCACGCGAGGTCACCACGTCGGGACGATATTTTTGACATTGAAAATACATATGACACTACATGGCGCCATGGAATTATTTGCAAACTGCATCGCTGTGGTGTCCGAGGCAACATGGGGAGGTTTGTACTCAATTTCCTCTTGCACCGCACATTCTGTGTGCGTTTGGGGAACTCCCTGTCTCGTCCGTTCGATCAAGCAGAAGTCGTTCCATAAGGTAGTGTGCTCAGTGTGGCCCTTTTGCCATTATGATCAACGACATTGACGTTCATTTGCCTCCCTCGATTGGACGGTCTCTATTTGTGGACGATTTTGCCATATGTTGTTCCTCTCGCAGCACTGTTGCTGTGCAGCGTCAGCTGCAGCTGTTTGTAACAAATTAGCGACTTGGGGATCGCGTAACGGCTTCCGCTTCTCGACGTCCAAAACGGTCGGTGTACATTTCTGCCGCCGTCGAGGTGCCTGCCCTGACATGGAAGTGGAATTGTACGACAGTGCTGTCTCATTTCAACGCCTTTTCGGTTTTTTGGGGTCACATTGGCCTCGCGTTTGACCTACACCGGCCATTTTTCACTGCTGAGAACATGTCTCAAAGCACTAAATATGCTGAAGACCGTATCCCGCATGTAGTATGGAGCAGATCGGCAATCCCTTCTTCTGTGCCGCTCGTTAGTCACATCGCGTCTCGTTTATGCAAGCATCGTATATTATCTGGCTTTGGAATAAGCAAAAAGCCGTTTGAATGTCGTACACCACGCAGGGATACGCATTACCACCGGCACGTTTCGCACGTCGCCAATTTTAATCATTTTTGCTGAGGCTGCTGAGGATCCGCTGGCGATCCGTCAAGAGCTGGGCATGCGTTATTCTTGCAAGCTGCCAATCACCCAATCACCCCGCGTATGAAGTAGTATTTTCCCAGCATGTGCCTGAGCGGCTGCACTTTGTAGGACCTCAGTGTTCTGTGCTGTTTTGCAACAAAATGATGGCAGTGGTGGAGTCATGCGGGATCTGTGCTAACTACGTCCTCAGACAAGAATACACGGCGGAGTCACCATGGGAATTGGTCGCACTCAAGGCTGATGTCTCGCTAGCAGCTCTGCCGAGAAACCCTACAGTGTTCAGTGTGCTTCGCTCAAACACACTGGATCGAATTAATTCTTACGGACGTTATACTGCCGTGTACACTGATGGATCTAAGTCGGCCAGCGGTGTGAGTTGTGCTTTTGTAAGTGGAGGTACGTGCCCCTGGAGCACGCTGCCACCGAGCGCCTCCATTTACACGGCTGAGCTTTACGCTATCCTGCTTGCCCTGGTTTTTATTCGCTGATCTTCATTTTCACTGTTTTTTAGTTTTATCGGACACCCTTAGTGTTTTAATTTCATTAGCATTATCTTCGTTCTCGCTCAATCCTCTTATACAGATGATTTTTATCTTTCTTGACAGCATCCACCGCCAGGGCAAGCGTGTGAAGTTCTGCTGGATTCCGGCCCATATTTGTATTTTGGTCAACGAGCGAGCTGACAGAGCGGCAAAAAGAGCTGCTGAGCGAGACTTTTTTCACTTTCCCATTCCGTATTCGTTCTTTTATCCTATCATCCATCGTTTTATCTGTTCTCGTTGTCAGCTCTCCTGAGACGATTGTGGTGCTAATAAACTGAAAGCGGTGAAGCCCGAAATCGGACATTGGATGTGCTCTTATCGCCGGAAGAGATCCAAGGAGGTGGCGCTCTGTCTTCTGCGTGTGGGTCACACCTACGACACGCATCGCCATCTTCTACTCGGACAACATGAACCCACGTGCAGCGCATGCAATGCACGTCTCTATGTGCAACACATCCTGGTGGAATGTCCATCATTCTCAGAGACGCGTCAACATTATCCTTGATATGTTCAGACTAATGACGAGGTTCTTGGAGAGGAGCAGTCGGCGGTCATTGATGGCCGCTTTTTTGAGTTTTTACGGCCTTGGCCTTTCATAATTATTTATTGATTTTAATTTTTCTGACGTTCATATTCATATCACTCACCCTCACGCCTATTTATTTCATCGCTCCATTACGTCCATATACATAGTTTTAATTTGTATTATCTAATAATGGACTGGGGGTGCCATATGGTCCTAGAGCAGAGGTTCCCAAACTGGGGTCTCCGGACCCCTGGGGGTCCCTGAGAAGGTCCTAGGGGTCCGCTACTTCTCCCGCCAACCTTAGGAGAGAGGATAGAAGGTACCCGTTTTCTTTCACTTTAGCCAGGTGCCGGCACAGCCGGATGATAGCACCTCATTCAACCTGTAATATTTTGGTAACCATAGCATCTAGATGCTTCTGGTTTTTTGCATTGCAAAGTGGATGAGTCGGTTGTGGACATAATATTTGTACTCACTCTTTATTGAATTTCCTAGTTGTAATGGAAGAAGCAGTATCGAGTAATGATACCTTAAAGAAAAGTAGATATATACGCGTCATTTCGGTATTTCGTTTTTTTTGGTTATCTGTGGTGACAGTTCATGCTGTAATTATCTATCTATTGTGGCTGTTTCTACCAATTTTACTTTGTATTGAATTTAAAACAATGGAAAAATATTTCAAATGTTCATTTTAAGACTTTCTTCGTGTAGGAATATGCAAATAGTAAATTTACTGCATTGTAATCATATAATGGGTACCTTGGTATAGTAATAGTAACTTGTGATTGGCCGGGGGTCCTCGGATGGGACTTAAATATCTGGGGGTCCTTAGCATGGTGAAGTTTTGGAACCTCTGTCCCAGAGGACGGTGCACCCCAAACAATAAAAAACAAAAAGGAAGAGAGGAAGGTGGAGAGGAGGAAGCCGCAGTCGAGGGATGGAACAGGTCATCAGAAGTGGTACTGAGTATACGAATAGATTCGCTAACAGAGACAAAGGAAAGACTCAACGAGATAAAGGGCGAGTGAGAGTAGGAGCGAGAAGAGACTGCGCAGTTATTGCACTTCTCCGGCGCTGTGCGGTCGCAATTGACATTGCGATTAGAGCCAGCGCAATGGCCGCAAATTTCCGTACACAAA
Organism: Sacculina carcini; assembly: GCA_916048095.2. Classification (NCBI taxonomy): domain Eukaryota; kingdom Metazoa; phylum Arthropoda; class Thecostraca; family Sacculinidae; genus Sacculina; species Sacculina carcini. The sequence continues at coordinate 7,607,857 of OU696575.1, read as the reverse complement.
CACATGTCCTTATTGTGTCCAGTCCAGCACAGAGGGCACATCGGGATACCCAAAAGCGATCATGCACGCGACACGAATGTAACTTAACGAACAGTCGGTCACCCACAAACGACAAGGCTGCTCGAGCCGTTGTAGTCACCGACAGAACCGCATATCGTTGAAGGCTTGATATGAAAAATTGAGATTTTTTGGTCTCTTATTTTTCAAATGGTATTGGCTTTAAACTTGAAATTTTCTAAAGCTTTAAATTTTCATTGTACCTTTCGTAATGTGTTGTAAACGATTAGTCCTATATTTGTGTTGGTCCTATATGTGTTAGTCCTATATGTGTGTTAGTCCTATGGATTGTTATCGGGTGAATAATTTATTGTTATTTATTTATTTGTTTCGAAGTCTTTATTTCTAGAATTATTAATTTTTCGAACTTTACATGGGAACTTTTTTGAAGTCTACATCGTTTGCGCGTTTCCGGAATATGGGGCACCCTATATTATCTTGATACTTTATTGCTAGATAGTTGATCAAGTTTTTGTCTTTTAATTTAAGCCATCAATATTTTCACTGTTTTTAGTTTTTTTTATATTTCGTCGCCGATGTATTATCAATAATTATTGATAAATTATAATTTATCCATTTTAAGCTTCGTCTTAAAAATGATATATTCTGGCCTCAGAAACTTCTGGAGCCGCCCTGCCCTCTATATAATGTGCGGTGGTCTTCTGTTCACTCGCTTGCTCGCTCGATTACTACTCGTTGAACCTCGCGTTGCCTAGGGAATATATTACGCTGTGTGATTATCTCGGTGGGCCTGTTCTCAACAACATCAGGGTGGTAATAGAGGTTGCACTCTTCCTATGCTACTGGAATTGCGTGTTATTAACGAAAATAATCATATTAAGACGTAAAATGTTACGGTTTATCGAAATTATGCTCTGTCGTATTCGTGCCATTATTTGATAATTCATTCTTTCACTCTGCAGTCAGCTCCACGGTGTCACATTATAATTTTGGATTTCAATCAGCATCAATTACATCATCAAACTCATTTCTTGCGAATCTGTTTGAGGTAGTTAGACGGTTGTTTGCAATCATATTCACTTTGTGTGTGGTGACGTGGCAGGTGAGGGTTCAAAGATCAGCATCCTCGAAGCGGCAGGTGCTGATACGCTCAGTTGCCTCACGGTATTCAGGAGCGCTAGAGTGCACGGCATTGTACCTGAACCACTGCATCCTCTCCTGGCTGTGCACGGCAGGAACTTATTGACTGTGGTAGGCATTGATGCGAACAAAAGGTGATTTTTATTCTTAAATAATAAATTTGAATAGCGATTTGTGAATGTATTATACTATCTTGAAATCAACGGAGTCGAGGTGGTTTCTCAACTTGCCATTTAATTATGCAATCAGAGTTCCTTCACATGGGCGTATGGGTATGGGGTATACCTACCTCCCGACAAATTGGCTGGGGGTATGAATATGCAGTTATACCTCCCGATAATTCTGTTGAGTTTTGTTAATTGGGTATATTATCATCAAAATCAGCATATAAAAAAACAACAATACACTGCGACGTCTACGTTGTGGGACCACCCTCCAATCTGGAGGCCAAACCGCAGCAACAACCCTTCCAGCCTCGTCAGAACGGCGGGGCTGTCGAGCTCCTGGGATCGGCTTCGGTCGCCCGGGTTCCACAGGTCTTTTTTTCAGCTCAGTGCAACTGGCAAAAATCGTGACGCCACGCTACACATACACAAACAACAGACACAGTACCAACACCGCTCGCCTCACACTTTCATTTCCACGCATGTCACCGTCTCCTGCGGGGGCGTCGAGATATGATCCGCTCGCGATCATTTCTCGTATGCTCATACTCGCAGGAGACGTAGAACCACATCCAGGCCCGAGACACACATACACCTGCCACATATGTACACAGCCACTCACTACACGCCGACACACGAAAGGCTCAGTTCAGTGCAACTCCTGCCTGAACTGGTGCCACACCACATGCACATCACTACACAACATCACACAATACACGCGTTCATTCATCTGCTCATTATGCACACCAAACTCATCAACACCTGCACGTACACCGACACTGGCACATTCACCAACATCAGTCACCTCTGCTTCATCACCATCAACATCATCGCGGTCATCAGCACCACCGACATCACCATCATTCCCATCTTCACATACTACTCGTTCATCCTCACACTCACCAACAACTTCGTCCTCCTCACAAGCATCACTATCACCATCAGCACCATCCTCACTATCAGCACCATCATTTCTGCCATCATCATCACACTCACCACCACCACCTCCTCCATCAACAACTCAACATCTCAACAACACTCTCACTCGCACAAACACCAACTTACACCGCACACACAACATCAACATTCTCCAGCTCAACATAGACGGCATCAACACAAAAAAACACGAACTAACACACTTACTCACACGACACTCCATTCACATAGCACTCATACAAGAAACAAAGTTACAACAGCACCACAGAACACCCACCTTTCACAACTACACCACCATCCGCCAAGACCGCACTAGCGGTCGAGGCGTGGCCTCATCACACTTATACACAGAACTATCAACTACACAAACACCAGCACACAGACACAAGCACTACTACCACCAAACGACACCACAACCGAACAACAATCGATACAAATACGCACTGGCACACACTCACACATTTCAATCATCAATGTATACATTCCACCACAAACTTCACCAACAGTACCTCGCAACTACACACCAGATATACGCAACCTCACAAACACACCTAACACAATACTGGGTGGCGACTTCAACGCCAAAGATCCTGCCTGGTACACACACAATCCACTCAACAACAGAGGCACAGACATACTACAACAAACAGAACACCTCTACATTCTCAACAACACTCACCAACACACTCACACCACACATCAGGCACACTATCATCCGACATCACCCGACATCACATTTTGCACACCGAATCTCACCCACACAACCACTTGGAAGGTGGTCAAAGAGCTTGGCTCAGACCACCTTCCAATCGTCATCACCACCAAAATCAGGACTGCACCAAACACACCCAGACGCACTTACACAAATTACACAAAAGCCAATTGGTCACAATTCACACACGACACGGAACTAGCATTTACGCAACTCAACACAACAGACATCACAGACATAAACAAAACAGTCCAAACATTTAACAGCATCATACACAAGGCAGACAAACAACACATCCCAAAAGGACACAGAATACACCACAACCCAAACTTTACACAAGAAATACACACACTCATCAAACAACGCGACACACTGAAACACTCTCCGACACCACACTCACACAATACATCCGAACAAATACACGCACTCAACACCACAATCAACACCAAGATACATGAACAAAAATCACTGAACTGGCACAACTACATAAAAACACTAGATCACAGATCAAACACCACAAAACTATACAACACACTGAGAAGCATCACACTCTCAAACAGCAATATAACACGCACACACGCAGCCATCACGACCGACACATCATCTGTACCATCAAATAAACAACAAGCAAACACACTCATTAACCCCTACTCACACATCAACCACATCACTCCTACACAAAAAGACAGGACAATCATCAGACGTAAACACACTTTCAGCACAGATCCACTATACACACCATTCACACATGCGCAGACACGACACATCATACACAACATCAAACAATCATCAGCCTGTGGTCCAGATGGAATAAGTAACATCCATCTGAAACATCTTGGACCACAAGGCATACAGACACTCACCAATATATCCAACTACAGCTTCTCACACAACAACTTCCACATCTGGAAAACGGGCATCATCATCACACTACACAAACAAGGCACAGACCCCACGCTTCCTTCTTCACATCGTCCTATCACACTGCTCTGCACACCATCAAAAATCACAGAACGCCTCATCCTCAAACTCATCACACCACAAATCCCACTATCACAATCACAACACGGCTTCAGATCACTGCACTCTACAACCACACTGCTCACAAAACTCACACAGACCATGATGGGTAACATAAACACAACAAAACCACCACACAGAACACTACTCATAACACTCGACATCAGCAAAGCCTTCGACAGAGTTCCACGACACAATCTCACAAAGAAAATACTAGACACCACACTTCACAATAACACTAAGAGATGGTTGGCCAACTACCTCGCTGGCAGATGCGCCCATGTGAGGTACAATGGACAATCATCTCACACACGAAACATAACAAACGGAGTACCTCAGGGCTCCGTTTTAGCACCAACACTTTTCAACTTATACCTACATGACATGCCAGCACCCAACACTCCATCCATACAAATATCATCATACGCAGACGACATCACAATCACAAGTACACACAGACATGCCGACACAGCAGTGCACACATTACAACCTTACATCAACACACTACAACAATGGTTCAGCACAAACCAACTGAACATTGCACCGGCCAAATCCACAGCCACACTCATCACCAACTGGACATCCGAACACAACTACACACCACAAATCACCATCAACAACACGATCATCCCACACACGCACACACCAAAAATACTAGGCGTCACATACGACACACAACTCTCATTCAAACAACACATCACCAACATCAAAACTAAGGTCACTCCACGCCTCAACACACTGAAAGCACTCTCACACAAAACTTTCGGACACAACAAAGACACCACAACCACCATATACAAACAGTACATCCGACCCGTGATAGAATATGCTAGCTCCGCATGGGCTAGCAATCTCGCAACACGCCACACAAACACACTTCAAACACTTCAAAACACCGCACTCAGAACAATAATAGGATGCACAGCCACCACACCAGTGGACCACCTTCATCACGAAACCAAAATACTCAAACTGACACATCACCTAGACATGAGAGGCACACAAACACTTGCAGCAGCAGTCACCAACACAGCACATCCACTACATCACCTCACAACACAAGACAACACAGACAGAAACATAAAAACAACACCAAGCACACTTTACCACAGCCAAATTCTCACATCACTTCCACCAGCTCCCCACGCACATCAATCAAGAAACACATACACACAGAGATCGCACGGAAAGCCATACACTCACTACAACACAATACACTCCTACAAAGACACCCACCGGACATACACAAATCAGAAAACACACTCACAAGGGAATACAAGGTGCATCTGGCCAGGTTGAGATGCGGTCATCATCCTGCCCTTCTGTCATATCAGAAAAGGTTGAATGACTCAATCGATGACACCTGTCCAGATTGCAATTCAGCACCACACACCGTCACACACATCATGCAACACTGCACAGCACACACCCAACTCAGACGCCAACACAAAATAAATTCAGTCAGAGACCTGTGGAACAACCCGATCGGTGCCGTGTCTTTCCTCAGGAGCTCGAAGTTGCTCGGCCATACAACTTGAGGAACAACAACAACAACAACAATACAGGAAAATGTAAAAATATATTGTGTTGTGTATTGTGTTTGTATTGTGAGAGAGATAGCGTGAGTAAGTGTGTGAGTGTGTGTGTGTGTGTATGCGTGTGTGCTCTTGTCGCATTTAGTATGGATAACAGTGTGGATTGTATGTTTGATTCGCGCTCGCTTCGTTGAGTTGACTAGGTGTGCGTGCATGTGTGTGTACGTGCGTGTGTGTAGGGGAGCGAATTTGATATGCGTAGAGGACGGTTGTTTTGTGTGAGCTGGGCGTAAGAGCGTTGCGTGGTAGCTGTGTGATATAGTGATCGTGCGATGTGATTGTGATTGTGGTGTGTGATAGAGTGATCGTGGTGTGTGTGATAGTGGTGCGTGCTGGTTTGCGTTTTGATATTTGTACATACATGTTTTTTATTACAAAATATATAATTATTTGAAAAATATACTTTATACAAGATAATTTTTTATAGGTATGTGTGTTGGAATTGAATAGACCGGAAATGGTTGAGGATCCCATGCAATTGACCAACAGATTCAACTTTAAACACTAATGCATGATGTCTGTCATCCCTCCCGAGCCTTGATACAAATATTGTTCCTCCGAATAGAGCTTACTAAAACATGGTGACCTGTGTTTCTCAAGTACGTGTATTTCATCAATTAGTGACGTTTTAAGCATGTATCACCTTGTGGGGACTATATGCCACATCCCGCTTAGTCATGCTCAGTCAAGCTTAATGATGCGAGAGGCGTCATTTTCTGTCGCGCGCTTGAGGGCGTTGACAATGATGAAGTGTGCGACGGCTTGGCATCCCAGGGTGTCATCCGCGTGGAGCGCATTGTTCGCCGGCGTCAGTGTAGCGAGTTATCTACGCACTCCTTCATCCTGACGTTCGACAGTACTACTGTGCCGGACGACATCAAGGTCGGTGACATCCGTCAGCGCATCAGAGTCCGCCCCTATGTCTCCAACCCGATGCGGTGCTTCAGGTGCCAACGGCTCGGACACGAGCGGCCGCTACAATCATCCTGAAATCTGCGGTCGGTGCTCGTCGAACCAGCACACCACTGCTGAGTGCTCCAGTGATACTCTCATGTGTGTCAATTGTAAAAGCAGTGGTCACGCGCCCTCGTCATGTGATTGTCCGGAATTGATCAAAGAAATAGTGATCTTGGCGATCCGCGCTGCCCAGCAATGCAGTATTGGCGAGGCGCGTGCTTTGTATCGCAGCTCGCACCCTTCAGGTCCATCGTACGCCAGACCAATAAAGCAGTCTGCTCAGCCACAAATGTCCGTTGATTCCTTTCTAGAGAAATTGACAGTTGGGGACATGTTGAGACTTGCTAGTCGTATGGGCCTGATACTGGTCGCTCCTGACGCTGTTCAAGATGCTGTTAACGATCAGCACAAGTCGGTTGATCGTCCGCCTGAACTGGCCACCACTGCGCGGCCCGCAACAGACGCACCGCAGCAGCTTGAAAAAGCTGCTGAACGGCGACCTTCTGAGGTCGCCAATCGGCGGGTCAACCGGCCGAAACACTTCTGGCAAATCGAAAGCAACGTCGGTTAGTCACAGCAGTAAAAAGTCGACTGCTGAGCAGACCCAAGAGTCAACTCAGCGGTCGTCATCAAACCGGAAATCCTACGGTGACTGGACGGTGGTTCACCACAAAAGCCGCCGTTCAGCGAAGTCAGCGTCGCCGAGAAGCGACCGGCCATCATCTGCCTATCGCAAATGGAGCGCGGAGCCAGTTCCTTCCCGCTCGGTGCGTACTGACGATCAGCTTCCCGCCAATGAAGTGAATTCTGCCATGGAGGTGGAAAGCTCGTCAAAGCGCAAGCTCTCGGTCTCTCCCCGTCGACACGCATCACGAGGAGAGAGGACGTCCAGCAAAGCGATGCGAGTAGGTGCCTGTACTGCCAAAGTATATGTGCCTTCTTGTGATTCATTGATTTTTTTGTATATATACTTTGATATATTTGTTGGACTATTTTCTGCTTTTGTTCACTGTAATCAATTTTTATGTCCATTTTACAATGGAACATTAGAGGACTTAGAGTCAATTATAATAATTTGGGACTCCTTTTGAGATGGAATCATGTTTTAATTGCTGCTCTCCAAGAGACCAAACTATCACCTTCAAAGTCCGTCAATATTCCTTATTTTAATGTATTTCGTCATGATCATTTTAGCACGACCATGGCTCATGTCGGTGTCTTGCTGGCGATTCATACAAGTGTGTCTTGTCTCCAGTTACACCTGGACACTAGCCTGCAGGCAGTTGCGGTGCGGTGCTCTTTGAGCGGACGTGAGGCGAGCATATGCTTACTGTATCTTCCCCCTGGAGCTCCGTTCCCCTCAATCAGAGGTCGAACATATTTTCACCTCATTACCATTATAATTTTTTATACTAGGCGATTTTAATTATCACATCCCTTATTGGGACTGATGAACGTTGTTACCGTGTATTAACTTTAGAACAATTATTTATCATGCATTACGTTTTTAAATTCTGGCACATACGAGGTACGTTCAATAAGTAATGAGAAAATGTCAACAGAAATACTATTTATTTTCACAAGCTTACAAAACTTTGTCTCCTTCAAAATAATTGCCTCCCACATCTACACACTTTTTCATGCGTCTCTGCCATTCCTTGAAGACCCCCTCAAAGTCCTTCTTTTGTAGTCCCTTCAGGCAACTTTCCGATGCCTCTTTCAGCTCCTCTGTTGACTGAAATCTTGTTCCCCTGAGGCTGTCTTTCATACGTGGGAACATGAAAAAGTCGCAAGGAGCTAGGTCAGGGCTGTAGGGTGGGTGTTGTATCACTTTCATTCCCCTGTCGGCCATCCAAGTGGTCACCAGGGTTGACTTGTGGCATGGGGCATTGTCCTGGTGGAACCAGCACTGACCACTCCTCCACTGCTGAGGCCTCTTCTTCCTCATCTTCTCTCTGAACCTTCTCAGAACAGTAATATATTATTCCTTATTGACAGACTGACCATGAGGAACCAATTCAATGTGAATGAGCCCCTGGAAGTCAAAGAAAGGAATGACCATGACCTTCTCTTGTGACTTGCTCATCTTTGCCTTTTTGGGCCTGGGAGAGTTTGCGTGCTTCCACTGAGCACTCTGTCGTTTGCTCTCAGGGTCATAGGTGAACACCCAACTCTCATCACAAGTCACTACCTTATTCAGGAAAGCTGGATCGGCCTTTATCATCTCGAGAATGTCAGTGCAACATTCCACACGAAACTGCTTCTGATCGTCGGACAGAATCTTTGGCACAAACTTGGCACAGACTTTGTGAAGCTTCAGATCTTCGGTCAGAACTGTCTCTACTGTGCCAGTACTAATGCCAACAGCTTCAGATATCATCCTCACAGATATTCGACGGTCTTGCATCACTAACCTTTGCACTTCCTCAATGTTTTCCTCCTTGCGTGCAATTTTTGGTGCTCCACTTCTGGGTTCATCTTCAACGTGTTCATTTCCCTCAGAAAATCTGTTAAACCACCGGTAGAAACTTGCTTGGCTCATCCTTTCATCCCCATAGGCTTCTTTAAACAATCCATAAGCTTCTTGTTTTGTTTTGTTAAGTTTAACACAAAATTTGATGGCGTAACGTTGCTCCATATTTCCTTGCATCGTGACACGTGCTCGGAGATCGGCAAACCGGATCAAACTGGTTCCACCTCAATCACCACGACGCTCAAACCTGCTAACATAGAAAGTTGCCAGTAATTTTGTAGAATATATGCATGTGTACTTCTCCATGAAAAAGTATTTTGATCATACCATATTTAATGTCTCTCCTGACATTTTCTCATTACTTATTGAACGTACCTCGTATACTCATGTTACTATTCAATCTGGCAGTATGTCCACTCTAGATCTCAGTCTGTGTAGTCCAAGACTGCATATTTCTACGAGCTGGTCCGTTGAAGTCCATCCGTACGGGATCGATCATTTCCCAGTACGAATACGTCTCAACGAGGTACCTGTGGTGGAAACACGACCACCGAAATGGAACTTTGAAAGAGCTGATTGGGTCCGCTGTGACGCCCTGATATGCGAAGTCATTGTTGCTACCAACTTACGACATACGGTCGATTGTATATCTGAGTTCATCGTCACCTGTGCTGAACAATCATCCCTCGCACATCCTGCTCTCCGAAAAGGTGTCCTGTTCCTCGGTGGACAGAAGCCTGCTCGGAGGTGCTCCGCGAGCGTCGCCGATGCTGGAGACGATTCCGGCAGAACAGCGCAGACGCAAATATGATCAGCTTCCGCCGCGCGAGCGCGTGCTCGGCGCACATTTCGCGAGGCGAAGCGGACCTCATGGGTGGCATATATATCGGGCATAAATCGGCATTGTCCCGTATCCACCTTATGGGACAGAATGAGGCGCATTGCAGGCAAATACCGCCCCACTCCGTTACCTTCACTGAAGATTGATGGTGTGGATGTGGTCGACCCTGTTAGTGTTGCCGATGAATTCGGCCGATTTCTAGCGGAGCGCTGCCGTGCAAACGTCGGTGATCCCGTATTTGCGACCCACAAACAGTGGTGTGAAGAATCGCTCATCGATTTCTCCACTGCAAGTCAGCCTTCATGCAATCGCGATTTCACTGCATCCGAACTGTACACCGCTCTCAAGTCTCTTTGAGATGTGGCAGAAGGCCCTGACAGGATCCACAGCATCATGCTGAAACACTTGCCCGCTCTCATGATGTGTGAGTTGTTGCAGGCGTATAACACCCTGTGACAGCGAGCGCAGAGTCCGGATGCTTGGCGCGAGGTTGTTGTAGTGCCTATCCTGAAACCGGGCAAATCGGGTGACATCCCTTCGGATTATCGTCAGATCTCACTCATTTCCTGTTTGTGCAAACTCTTTGAGAAGATGGTGTGCAGTCGACTGTGCTGGTTCTTGGAACACGGTCGGCCTTTTAATCCTAGTTCATTGCGGATTTTGCCGGGGTCATTCGACCATTGACCAATTGGTGACGATCTACACTTGTACATTTGAATTATACGCGATCATACTTGCTCTGCTTTTCATTCGCTCATCTTCTCAATCATATTTTTTATTCTCTCTGACTCTTTAAGTGCAATATCGTCCATCTCAAGCTTTAATATTCACCCATTTATACAAGACATTCATATAATGCATAACCGGCTTCATCAGCAAGGCAAGCGCGTAGTATTGTGCTGGATTCCGACCCTCGTTGGTATTGTGGATAATGAGCGGGCCGTCAAAGCCGCAAATCGCGCTGCCGTCCGCACGTTTTACTCACATTATTTTTGTTTTCCTGTTCCGTTTTCGGACATGAATCCAGTTATTCATCAATTTATTCGATTGCGGTGGCAGCGTGTTTGGGATGAAAGTGGTCCTCAAAAGCTAAAAGCAGTAAGTCCTGAGATAGGACGTTGGACGTGCAGTTATCGCCGGAAGATATTTGAGGAAGTGGCACTGTGCCGACTTCTCGTCGGTCACACATACATCACCCACCACCACCTATTGTTTGGATAACCACAGCTTGTTTGCGGTGCATGTAACGCACCTCTCTCCGTGCGACACGTCTTGGTGGAATGTCCTAATCTCGAATTGAGCCGTCGCCGATTGTTTGTTCGAAATTATAGTATGGATGAGATTATTGGACAGAACGCCGCTGTCTTTTTTGACGGTCGGCTGTTTGCTCTCATTGAATTATTGCGGTTTAGCGTTATTTTTTCACCAAATCAATCATGATGTATGACTTCGATTTTTACGATCAATGTCAATCAATTTATTTACAATTTATTTACATTGAATCAATCATTGCACGATGCTTGTGTATTTTTTTTTCATTTATCTTCGTGTTTCATTGACTGAGGGGCGCCATGTGGTCTGACAGGCCTTACACACCAATTATCATCATCATCCGACCGTCGCATTCACTTTATATATGATTGTCCTCTATCCAGGTTTTCGCTATCGCTTGCACCTCACGGTACCTGATTCACAAACAATGTGCAAAGAAACACCGTGTCTGACTCAGCTTTTTTCGCTAGTCTCTTGAGTGAAAATAAAATATCATCAATCATGACACCCGGTCGCCATTCAGTACTGCACAACTTATGCAATGCCTTGTATGGATCTACGGGATTGTCCAATGTTACAATGAGGATATCGAACGCTTCGTTCAGTGTGTCAATATCAGTGACAATCTCTTGACTAATTTGTGAATAATTTGCGTTCCGCTTGTCTGCAATTGACGAACACTGAGAGCAGTCCAACCGCCAATTTTTCCCCATTGATCCCATGACTACGCAGGCTACTCACTGCCGCTAAAAACAGAGGTTTCCACTCAGCTGTCAATTGATCAAATTTTTGGGACGGCACAGGAGGTACTAACGGCTGTCGACCCCCGTCCAAACTGACCGGAGCTGCAACAGGTTCCTGAACAATTTCGTTTCCTGAACCAGCGTACGTTTTTCTCCGCTCTTCCTTCATTCCAACTGAATCATCCCTAGCATGAGCCATGTTCCTCTAATATATCAGTGTATTGACGACTCTGAAGAAGATATCGAAACCTAGATAACCGACAGTACTCTGAAACAACCAAAACATAAGGTTAATATGAGTGCTACAATAATATAATCGTGGAAAGCTAAATTAGCCTTGTTAACTTACAAGCAAGATTAAAAAAGACATATAAATACATCCGAACACACGTACCAAACAACACCACGATGTAACTCCTCAATACGCCAAGTATGCGCAACTAACGCCACAAAGTCTTCACATATACAATCGAAGCAACACAATGCACCGCGTCAGCTTCCAATACCGTGACAACACTACATAAATGTATGCGTTTGATTACACATACAACAACAACAACAACAACAACATGTATTCAATATAGCGCCAAATATACAATGGTACGATGACAGGATGAGATAAAAAATAATATAGTATATATGTTTATAAAATAAGTGAAACAAATGTCGGAATAGCTAAGAGCATGACAGACAAAATTTATCAGGCGTATATACAAAAGAAAAATACGAACCCATTCAACAGGGAGAGGTAGACACAAGAAGATGTGCATGCAGAGCAGAAGAGAAGGATCGAAGTGAAGGGGATTACCGGATACGAGAAGGCAAGGAGTTATAGAGACGAGGAGCAAAGAAGTAGAAAGATTTCGCCGACCAAGTCGACTCCAAAACTGCTCGAGGACAGTGAAGAGAGTGAAGACGACGACCTGAATGTTGAGGTCCAGATAGTAGAGAGCGGAGGTAAGAAGGAGAGGAGGGTGAGCGGATAATTTTAAAGATAAGACAGCACAGTTTATAGTTGATCCGAGCCTGAACAGGAAGCCAGCCAAGTTTATGTAAGTAGGGAGAAGTTGGCGTGCGCGGAGGAAGACGGAAGACGAAGCGACATGATTGGTTCAATAACATTTGTAGGAAGCGAAGAGATTTAGATGAGGCGTGAAGAAACAAAGAGTTTCAATCAATATAGTTTACTAGGAAGGAAAATGCCAAGATGGAAATATATGTTTATTAGTAAGTCTATTAGCAAACGAAACGAATGAATTATCACATGCTTACTAGGAGGGTAAATACCAAGATGGAAATATAGTAATATAGTAGTTTATCAGTAAGTTTTGTGGAATTTTCGCAATTAAGATACGCATATAGATGTATATGCTTGATTTGGTGTGCCAAAAGGTGGCTAAATTGGAGAGCATTGTCTACAGTGTTGGGAGAAAGGATGAAATGCAGTGTTGTGTATCCGGCAAAGGCGAGTCAGGTGCATTCTATGTGTCAGGAAAATGTACGGAGAGTCCATGATTGGAAGCGGCAAAAAAGGGAAAAGATTTGTTGGTGGTTCAATCAACAGACAGAGAAACAGTGCTACCACTGTCAGCGGTACGGTCACACAGCAACCAAATGCGCGGCCAAATCTGCCGGTGATGGACCGTATTGTTTCAAGTGTGCGGGTAGTCACGACTCAAGAAGCTGCACATCGAACAACTATAAGTGCATCAACTGCATCCGCTTCAAGAAGCACGACATCAGTCATTGTTTCAACGCCATGTGTTGCCCGTTTATGCAACTGAAGATATCTAAGGTGCAGTCAAAAACTGACTATGGTCAGTGATTTATCGACCATGAAATGTGGAATTGACAATACCCAGGCGATATGCCTCTCTCAGGATAACAATATGAATAGTGTAACGGATGAGTCAAGTCTGAATACCATTGTACATAAGTGTAATGGCGATCACCACTCGATCGAATCACTAGTCAGTTCACTGAAGTCTTTTCAAGGTATGTGCATACGTCATATCAATGCCAGAAGTCTCAGAGCTAATTTCGACAGATTGACTGAACTGATTGAATCGTTAAGTCTGTATAACAACGGTAAAGCCGCGGTCACACGAGGCCAATTGTTGGCTAAGCCAACAGTTGGCCAAGCCAATCGTTGGCTTGCAGCGGACAATCGTTGGCTAGGCCAACAGTTGGCTTGCGAGTGGTCACACGAGGCCAGTAATTGTCCAAGCCAATATATGTGGTGCAGAGTACGTCGGTGTGGTTTATTTCGCTCTCCTGATTTTATCATTTGAATTTTGATTTAATCTAGGTGTGTTCTTGAATGTACAGGTCATTAATATATTCTGGTCATACAATATACAAAGTTCAAAATAATCTGCAGTTTTTATATCTTTACTTATATATCAATTTATCATGTATTTATCTAGTAATTTATCAAACATTAAACTAAACGATACAAATTTTTTATTTGAGATTTCACCTCATCATAATAAAATTGCCACAATAGAACGAACACAAAACATACTCGTACAACACATCACAGGCTCTCAAACTGAGTTGAACTCATTGCACGCGTTGCTTCAGCGCCATGTGGTGAAAAACGGAGGATCGAATGTTTGCCTTGCGCGAGGATTCATTCATTTTCAGTGTGACAGTGCGCGTTCATTGCCCGGCAATGTAGCGCCCTCTTGAGGCAAACGGCTGAAATGCAGGCCAATTGGCTTGAAAAGTTGAACATGCTCAACTTCGGTTTTCGGGACAATTGTTGGCCAAGCCAACAGTTGGCCCCGTGTGACCACTCGACCAAGCCAACAAGTCGCCTGATGTGGTGGCAGTCTGGGAAACCTGGTTCGACGGTAATACTGACCCAAATCTCTATCAAATGACTGGTTATCAACTTTTTGAAGCACACACAAAAACAAGATAATTGGGGTTGTGACCCAATATTTAGATAATAAAATATTTGTAGATACCTCCGAGATTTAAATAGCACTCATAGAAGGAGTCATGGAATGCATAAAAGTGACAGGCAAAGTAGATCGCATAGCTTTAAAGTTGACATACGTTTTTAGATCGCCCTCATCAAACATGGACCATCTTACTGAAGTCATTTGCGATTATTTTAGACAAAACATAAATACCATGTGTTTGTAGCTGGAGATTTCAATATTTATATGAAGGTGGAGTAGAGTAGCTCAAATTCAACTAACCTCATAAACTGTTTTATGTGCAACGGTTTTGTGCCCCTTATATCATCTCATACAAGGTTAACCAGTGCTACAACTATAGATACTATTTTTATAAACATAAATAACACTGAAATAATGGCAGGAACACTTCCTTCAATTATTGGCAAATACAATATGGACATGTACTGAATTTACAAATGTTGATGATGCTTTTGATAATTTTCAAAAACAGTTTTTGAAAATTGTAGACACTTGTTTCCCAATGAGAACTACAAGGAGTAATAGAAAAACAATGTGTGTTTGGGTGTCTAAAGGATTGAAAATATCTTGCAAAAATATGAACAATGTCTATCGGAATGTATGTATGTATGTGTGTGTGTGTGTGTTTGCTGCAAATTAATCTAGTCAAAATTGTTGTACGTCAGTTCTCGTGCAGCATATTGTGCAATTTCATTTGATCTAGTCATTTTCTTATGTATTATATCAATTGTACGTGTGTGTGTGTGTGTGTGTGTGTGTGGATGGGTGATGTATGGATCTGTCATGATTGTGTGTGTCATATTGTCGTTGTGTATTTTTTCTCTTTCTCTTTCTCTTGTTTTCCACGCTCAAAGTGCGCAGGGGCTGCATGATGCAGTTTATAGCGCTTGCGCTCTTCCTGCGTCACTTTGTTCGTTTTGTTCAATAATAATGATAATAATAATATCGGAAATTTTTGAAAACATGCAAAAAATCGGATGAGAACAACTACAAAAAATATCGCAACAAATTAACATCCTTATTACGCAGTGCTAAACAAAATTATTACACAGAAAGACTATCGAAAGCGTACAAAAATTCGATAGAGACATGGAGTGTACTGAATGAATCTCTAGGTAGAGGGAAACGTGAAAACACTTCACATATTTTCAAAGACAAATATAGTGAATTATTCAATTGTAACGACATTGCAAATTGATTCAACAGATTCTTCACAGAAATGGGACAAGAAACAACAAAAGACCTGATAACAACTGAAACATACGATGAGTGTAGTATGAAGACAGTTTCAAACTCCATGTTTCTTCGATCAACTAGAGAAACCAAAATATTCAACACTATATCATCTTGCACTAGTAAAAATCATCTGATATATATAACATTGATTTGAAACTCAAAAATTTAGCTGCAACATTCATAGTTCAACCCTTGAAATACATATTCAACATGTCAATAACGGAAGGAACTTTCCCAAAAATATGAAAATTGCAAAAGTAGTCCCCATATACAAAAAAGGAGACAAATCTGTCCTCACAAATTACAGGCCAATATCTTTACTGCCTCAATTCTCGAAAATTTCAGAAAAAATATTGGACACAGTTGGGATTCCTTTATTAGAAAAAATAATATAATAGATCCTAGCCAATATGGGTTTCAAACAAACAGGTCGGTGAACGAAGCCGTTATTGGCAGTGTTGACAGATTTATTTCCAAATCTTTGGACAAAAAGCTAGTGAAAGTTGTTTTTTTATTTAAGAAAAGCTTTTGACACCGTGAACCATGAAATATTGCTGAAAAAGTTAGAGCTTTATGTAGTGAGGGGAAATGCATTAGACTGGTTCAGGAGTTATCTATGAGAAAGGGAGCAAGTGGTAATATTCAGAGGAACCACGTCGAGTAAAAGGGACATCTCATTGGAGGTACCACAATGGTTAGTTTTAGGGCCCAAATTAGTTCTACTGTTTATCAATGATTTATTCGAATTTTTCAAATAGCTGCAAGAAAGTTTTGTTCGCCGACGATACCAATTTGTTTTTTCGGCACCAAATTTATCAGAACTGGAGAATAAAACTAATCTGGGATTATCTCTACTTAATTCATGGTTAGACAAAAACAAACTCATTCCCAATAAGGAGAAAACGAATTTCATAGTTTTTCAAGATCCATGAAAACACATGGACGCAAGACTCAAATTTAGAATTTATAATTCCTGCATACAAAGAGTGGAATACACACAATTTCTGGGAATAACTTTAGACGAAAATCCGAACTGAGAAAATCATATATACTCCGTAATCAAAAAACTTTCTCGTACTGCATACTCAATGTTTAAGGCCATACATTATATCGGAGATAATTCCAGTTTGACTTTGTATAATAGCTTGGCCAAACATAGTCTCGATTTCTGCAATGAAACTTGGGGTTCCACATACACATCAAGCATATCCTAGATTAACGTCGTTCAATAGCATCTCATCAGAATAATTGGGAATCTCAAAGCCCGTGAAACCACAGCAACTATCTTCGAGAAATACGAGTATAAAGTTTTAAGATTTGAAGAGTTGATTTACCTGAACATAGCATCTCATATGCCCCCTGAACATAGCATCATTTGCCCCCTGCGGTAGGGGGGTTAGAATTCTGCCGCAGTAGCTGCCGCGTGTCGTGAAAGGCGACTAAAGGCAGACATGTCTGGTCAGGTTTCGGCCTGCTACTGCTAACATGTAACCCGGTACAACCAACCGCATGGTCGGAATGTCGGCGACTAATCCGGCCCCTCACTGGCCTATGCCAGTGAGGAGGGTGGCCAGACACCCAGCAGGAAGAAAAACAAGACCTGTCAAAGGGCGGATGAGCTGTTTGGCAGCCAACGGCCATCTGGAAACCCTCCCCCGTCGGATCGGCAAAGAGGATCCTGGCCGCTGAGTGTCACGTCGCCCGGGGTATAGTGGTGGCGTGACGCAACACTCGTCTTTGGCCTGCGCGTCGAACCCCGACGGGGCCGCTGTTTGGCTCCTCGACAGTGGAGAGAATGGTCCGACGCCGGCACGGGTGGCCGGATAGGGCTCAAGAGGGTCAAGGGTGAGGTTCCTGGTGCTCGAGGGGGGCCCGCCCGGTGCAGTGTCCGCCGTTTGCAGATGCAGTCTGCAGATGCTGACTCCAGATGGACCGGTGGGGGTCACTGGTCCGGGCCCGGCGCTGTAGCTCCCGCGGACTCGTACCGGGCGGAGCTCGCAGCGAGCTCAGGGGTATTCGGTGCCCGTACAGCGCGCACCACCACTGGCGTGGCATCATGCTGGCTCTGCCCGTCCTCCCAGTAGGGCCCCGTGCAGAGGTGGGTGGTCGTGTGCGCAGAGACAATGCAAATATTTTTGGCTTCAAAAACTCCAACCACCCCACCTGCTGGTCGTCCATCGGGCGATCGGCCACGGCCGCCGAAAGGTGTTCTTACTGTGAGCCACTTGCACGACGACAGTCGTGCTGCACCTGTGCCGATGGTGCTGGTTTTTACCAGCACCAATGAACACGTGAAATTGTCCTCACTGAACCCATTCCGTCGTCTGGATGGGTTCAAGAACATCGTAGACGCGCCTGTCGAGGCCAGCCGACAGAGAGACGGTTCTCTGCTGATTAAATACGGCAATGAGACGGCAGCAGCCCGCGCGATGAAGGCCGACACATTCCGGTATCGCGTGGGATCGTTCAGTGACAAGCGTTGGCTGAGCACCCCCATCTCGGTGTGTGCGCATTCGACACTTAACCATGCAAGAGGTGTTATGTTTTGTCGTGCGCTAGAGGGTGTTGAGAACGAAGAAATCTGCGACGGTTTGTCATCCCAGGGTGTCATCCGTGTGGAGCGCATGGTCCGACGGCATGGGGATAGCGAGGTGCCAACGCACTTGTTTTTCCTCACGTTTGATGGTGTTGATCTGCCGGATGACATCAAGGTCGGTGACATCCGTCAGCGTATCCGAGTCCGCCCCTACGTGCCTAACCCGGTGCGGTGCTACAGGTGCCAACGTTTCGGACATACGAGCTCCCGCTGTAATCGTGCAGAGATCTGTGGACGTTGCTCATCCGAACGGCACACTGCTGCTGATTGCAAAGAGGAATATTTCTGTGTCAATTGCAGGAGCAGCGGTCATGCGTCTTCGTCGCATGACTGCCTGGAATGGCTGAAGGAGAAAGAGATTTTGGCCATTCGCGCTGCCCAGCGCTGCAGTTTCAGCTGCAGGTCTGATGTGGGATGCGGTGTGCTGCAGTTGTGCTCGCCTCATAATCGGCATGTCAAACTTACTATATCAACGTACCAAACTCAAACTGTATGCGAAAAGTGGCAAATGTTCTTAGAAGAGAAATTCCCAAATATTTCCTTATAAATATGAAAATGTGTGATATCATAAACAATATTGACATGAAGGCAAAACCAAGGTCATATTCGCAATCAGCATGTCGAATTTAGTGTATAAACATACAAAAATATACATAAACAAAAATTTGTTGCACAGTTATAACATATGTTATTTATCTCTATATTTAACACTTTTTTGTCATTACATTACTTCACTACTTCTTTCCATTGTATGTATGAATTTGCTATATATTGATGTGATATTCTGTACATGTATTGTTTAACTTTAATGTACATGTATTTTTTGACTTTAATGTGAAATTGTGTTAATGTATAATTAAATTTTGTATATACTCATGTTATGCTTTGTGTTTGTAAAATTGATGTGTTGAAGGGGTCGACTTAAAAAAGCTTTAGCTTCTGTCGACTCCTTGTCACTATTTATATTATGTAAATACTGACAGAATTGAAATAAATGAAATGAAATCGTCGCGGTCTCAGTTTTTCAAAACAGTCTAGTGAATTTGGCTGTTTGTTGTCACACCTAGGCAAGTTGTTAATCTATTTCGCTTATTTATATTTACGATGCGACGTGTGCGTGTACGCTTTTGTCTAGACTGTTGATACTCGGTTGCTGTTTGAATGACGTGAAAGGCTGGATTGTCGCCGTTCACTGGCTGTCACATTGGCAGTTGTGCGTCATTGATTCGTACGGTACCGCCTATCATATCATATTGTCGCCAGCGCTGCGTCAGATTGTCGACTCGACTTCGTGGATGAGTGGCCTCCCTGCATGCGATGGTGGGGCCGTTTTGCCAGCTATCGGCCGTGTCCACGCCGTGTGCCAATGTCCAGATCGATGTATTCTCTACAGTGGATGTGTGACAGGACACCACTGGATAGTGCCATGCGACCGAGAGACAAACGAATGTGTCGCGGCTCCGGCTATATTTATGGGCGGCACGGTATTTGGCGAAGTGCTGATGTGGTGCAGCGACTATGCTAGTTCAGATGGAGTGTTATTGCACCGGCTGAGGGGTGCAGTGGGTGCCGTTTTTTCAATGCTCTGGCAGTGTCGTTGGCGTATTTTGGTGACCACTTCCGACGACCGATCGGTGCGTGTGTGGCGGCTGTGTGACACCACCACCAGCTCCTCGGTGTTTGATGAAAGTCGAGATGACGCAGCCGTGTTGAAGCGGGGAACGTTCCAGAACGTGTACACGTTGTATGGTCATTGCGCGCGCGTCTGGCGGTGTATTTTCACACCAACGTTGACCGAAATCGACAGCAATTTGGAAAGCGACTTAAGCGAGGCCGATCGTATCGGCTGTATTGTTAGTGTCGGTGAGGATTCGCGAGTGTGTGTGTGGCGCGCCAGCGACGGCCGTCTGCTGAGACGATGGCGGGCTCACAGCGGCGCCGACGTAAGCGCCATCTGCTGGAACCGGCGGCAACATCGAGTAATCACTGCTGGTCGGGACGCATCCGTCATCTCATGGCCGCTGCGTTTGGCCTCAATGACATCATCATTGGCGTGCGCACTGACCGCTCAGGCAGCAACAACCGACGATTTCGTACGATCGATTACGACATTGCGGTGCTGTAGGTATCTTGTGGTGTCCAACGCGGGTCGTGTGCTGGTATGTGTTGCCGGATCGTTTTCACCGTCGCTGAACGCTTCACCGGGCATGCGGATGGTACTGCACGAGCCGCGAATGGCCAGCTACTGTGTGGTGTCCGTGTCGGCCGGCCAGACTCGACTGCTGCTGGCGTCCATGTCAGGACTGGTTATTTTCTGCGCAGATAACGGACAAGGTTAGTGCCTGCGCTGACCTGCAATTGTGATGATGTTGTTGAAGTTGTGATGATGTTGTTGAACCTGAAGTTCCTCAGGTTGTCTGGCCGAACGACCTCGAGCTCCTCAGGAAAGCCACGTTACTGACCAGGTTATGCCACAGGTCTGTGGTGTATTTGATATTGTGTTGACGCCTGAGTCGAGTGTGTTGTGTCGTGTTCCATTATTTGTACGATGGTGCTGAATTGGGATCTGGGCAGGTGCCGTCGTTTGAGTCATTAAACTGTTCCTTATATTTCATAAGTATGTCAGAAGGCCGTATGTCGACCGTATCTCAACCTGACCAAATGCACTTTGTCTTCTCATGTGTGTTTTCTGATTTATTTATATTAGATGGGTGCTTGTGGGCTAGCGTGTTGTATTGTGAATGAGTTATAAATTTATATTCGTATAATTTCTCTGCGCGTCTTTGCGTGTGTGTGTGTGTGTGTGTGTGTGTGTGTGTGTGTGTGTGTGTGTGTGTGTGTGTGTAAGACGATTCCCGTCAACAACAATTTGCCATTTTACATAAACAATTTGTTTTTCTTGACAGTGTCTTTAATCTCAATTTTTCTTCCAGGCATCTATGGTTAATATTTTTAATAACTCAAGTTAAAAGTAGAAGACGTTTTGCAATAAACCATTATTGTAAATTATTGTGAAACGTCTTCTACTTTGAACTTGTGTTTTTATTAAAAATATTAACCATAGATGCGTGGAAGAAGCATTGGGCTTAAATACACTGTCAAGAGTAACAACAAGAGTTTACAACACATCACAACAATAGTTTACAATATCAACATCCCCCTGCGTTAGGGGGGTTTGAATTCTGCCGTCGTATATGCCGCGTGTCGTAAAAGGCGACTAAAGGCAGCCATGTCTGGTGAGGTATCGGCCTGCTACTGGTAACATGTAACCCGGTACAACCAGGCACATGGTCGTACAGTGCGCATGGCCACTGGCGTGGCATCCCATGCTGACTCTGCCCGTCCTCCCATTAGGGCCCCGTGCAGAGGTGGGTGGTCTTGCACACATGGACTTAAAATAGACACATGGCTTCAAAACCTTCCGCCACCCCACCGGCTGGTCGTCCATCGGGCGATCGGCCACGGTCGCCGAAAGATGACCGCATTCTGAGCCACTTTCACGATGAGATTCGTATTGCACCTGAGCACTCGTTTTTCCTCACGTTTGATGGTGTTGATCTGCCGGATGACATCAAGGTCGGTGACATCCGTCAGCGTATTATAGTCCGCCCCTACGTGCCCAACCCGATGCGGTGCTACAGGTGCCAACGTTTCGGACATACGAGCTTCCGCTGCAACCGGGCTGAGATCTGCGGACGCTGCTCATCCGAACGGCAAACCGCTGCTGATTGTGAAAATGACTATTTCTGTGGCCATTGCAGGAGCAGCGGTCATGCGTCTTCGTCGCGTGATTACCCGGAATGGCTCAAGGAGAAGGATATTCTGGCCATTCGCGCTGCGCAGCGCTGCAGTTTCGGCGAGGTGCGTGCTGTGTATCGCTTCTCACATCCATCGGGCCCGTCATTCGCCGACACGGTCAAACGGTCAGCTCAACTTCCACAGTCCGTCGACTCGTTTCTGGAGAAGCTGACTGTGGGAGACTTTTTGAAGCTGGCGGGACGAATGGGCTTGAAGCTGGTCGAACCTGAGGCTGATAAACGGGAACAAAAGTCAACACCGGTTGATCGGCGGCCTGAGGAGGCTGTCGTGTCGCGGTCGCCGACGGCCTCACCCCAGCGGTCCCAGGCGTTCGCGACCCAGCGGCCCAAGGCGGCCGCTCACCAGCAGCTTGAAAGGGCTGCTGAGCGTCGACCTCAGCAGGTCGCCGATGGGCCGGTCAACCGGCCGGCGGACAATGCTGGCAAATGGGCAGCGATAACTGACCGCTCGGCAGTTTTCCAGGCTGGCAGAGCGGTATTCTCCGAGTCCTACGCGGTTTTTATGGGTGCTTGCCAGCTTGCATTAATAACGCATGCCGAGCTCTTAAAGGAGCGCCAGCGGAACCTCATCAGCCTCAACAAGGAAACTGACAATTGGCGACGTGCGAAACGCGCCGGTGGCAATGCGTATCCCTGCGTGGTGTAAGATATTTAATCGGTGTTTGGCTGATTCCGAAGCCATATCATATACGATGCTTGCGTAATCGAGACGCGACCTGAATAACGAGCGGTACAGAAGGAGAAGATATGGCCGATCTGCTCCATACCGCATGCGGGATACAGTCTTCAGCACATTTAGTGCTTTGATACATGTGGTTTTCAGCAGTGAAATATGGTCGGTGTAGGTCAAGCGCGAGTCCAACGTGACCCCTAAACTCATTTTAGGATAGTTTAGCTTTAAATGGACTGGGGGGTGCCGTATGGTCCCAAAGGCCGGTGCACCCCATACACAAATAACGAAGGAACGACCCATAAACACCGAATTGTGCGTTGGAATGAGACATAACTGCCGTACAACTCTACTTCCATGTCAGGATAGGCACCTCGACGACTGACAAAATGTACACCGACAGTTTTGGACGTCGATAAGCGGAATCCGTCACGCGTTCCCCATGTCTCTATTGTGTTCACTGCCAGCTGCAGCTGACGCTGCACAGCGACAGTGCTGCGGGAGGAACAACATATGGCAAAGTCGTACACAAATAGAGACCGTTCAATCGAGGGAGGCAAATGAACGTCAATGTTGTTGATCAGTCGATGTTAATGGCAAAAAGAGCCACGCTGAGCACACTACCCTGTGGAACGCATTCTGCTTGATCGAACGGACGAGTCAGGGAGTTCCCCACACGCACACAGAATGTGCGGTGCAGGATTAAATTGTGTACAAACCTCCCCATGTTGCCTCTTACACCACAGCGATGCAGTTTGTAAATAATTCCATATCGCCATGTGGTGTCATATGCCTTTTCAATGTCCAAAAATATCGCCCCGACGTGGTGACCTCGCGTGAAACTTTCACGTACGCGAGAGTCGATGGTCACCAAGTGGTCTAACGTTGAACGACCCTGGCGAAATCCGCACTGATCCACACTGGCCTGCGTTTCAAATTTTTTTTCAAAAGGTCGGAGGTTTCTCAGCTGTTTTTATACGAGTTTCGTGTGCTGAATCCGAAAAAGCTATCCATTTTTTTTCGATTAGCTCGATTTTTCACATTATGTCAAGGATAACAGCTCACACACTGATGTATTAATATGCATATTGGAGTGGGCATACTTATACATTTTGCCCCAAGGTTGGATATTTCTAAGCTGTTCTAATACAAGTTTCATGTGCTGAATCCAAAAATGCTATCTATTTTAATCGATTAGCTCGAGTTTTCACACTGTCAAGGATAACAGCTCACACACTGATGTATTTATATGCATATTGCAGTGGGCATACTGATACATTTTGCCCCAATTCTCACCCTTCTCTCCTGCTGCATACATCATATCTAATGTCATCATCATATCTCAGTCTGAGCTATCTGCGTGGCTGGCTTACAAGTCGATCACCACCAATTTCCTGGGTAACCACAGAAGTCCGGAATACCTGAAGGTCGTCGATGAGTTGATGGATAGTTTTTAGCAACTTGGTGCTCGTATGTCTGTAAAGATGCACTTTCTACTGTCCCATCTCGATTATTTCCCAGACAACTGTGGTGATTATAGTGAAGAGCAGGGAGAACGTTTCCACAAAGACATACGTGTGATGGAAGAACGGTACCAGGGTCGGTGGGAAGTTAACGTCCTGGCGGACTATTGCTGGTGCTTGAAGAGGGACGTCCCATCTGCGCAACACATTCGGAAGTCCGTGAAAAGGCCATTTCTTTCGCAGTAGTGAGTATGTACTGTGATCGGAATACACTTATGGTGCATCAGTTTGCAGTTTAAAAATATATCTTTCTGTCGCATTGACTGTAGTAAACCAATCAGCAAGGTTTTGTTCATTTGGGCGAAATAACGTATCTTAATATATCGAGCTAATGGAGCAAAACGGATTCCATTTCCGATTCCATTAACAGTTGAGAAACCCTTGACCTTATGTTCTGTTGGTGGCCGGATAATGAACAGCACATCTAATGTATTAACACCATATAGAACACATACAATCACTCAACACACACAACGCAGACCTAACCAAGAAACCTTGACCCTGAACTCATTCCAACTGACCAGTTCGCTCGCACAGCCATGCAAGCAGTCCTATTAGCTCCGCCCACAGAATTGTCTGCTTGAGGCGCCGCAACACGGAACAATATGACAACACTATATACCCCTGCTCTTGAACAAAAATCGGTGCACAAAATATATACAATGTCATCTAACTGGACCCTTTGCTATTGGCCCAACAGCGCCACCTATAATTACGTCGCTCAACAGACTAAGAATGTCGCGCTGGTCGTCACCGGCGTCTTCCTCCTCTTGACGGCAGAAGTTCCAGCAGACCATACTCAGCCTCCTGCCGGGGAGCTTCTATGCCGGCGCGACCGGCACCTGGAACGTCCACGCTAACTGTCGTGTCTTGTTGAATGTCCGACGATTGCTGATCATCACGCCGATCGTTCAAGAGCTGTTCACCGCCCGAGTGTTGATGTTCGTCTGCGGTGGGCACAGTCGCGACGCCATGAGGCGCTGGTTCTGTTTGCGGAATATTGGGAATGCTTTGCGGAATACTATTGCGGAATACTTCCACGTCGTCACTAGGAGCTGACTTCCGACACGGAGCGCGACATGCGACCAGGTGCGCTGCATTTCGCATCGACCCGTCCGAGAGTTGGTTAGCTGCCGGCCCTCTGACTGATCACGGTGAATGGTCCACGAAATTGGGACTGACTTTTAGGTACCAATCCAGACCGGCGGACGTATACCGTATCACCTGTTCGAAACGTCGGCTTACGTGTGGAGAACTTGGTGTTGTAGGCAGCAGTGTTTCGTCGCGTTTGTACATCGACCCGCGGTCTAGGATTCCGCCGCTTTGGTTTGTATACCGCCACCGGCAGATTGAGTCTCATTACTCTGCCGTGCAGCATCTCCGACGGTGGTATGCCAGTATCACATGTACACGCTGTACCGCACTCTCATGTCACACATAGCGAGCTACAGTCTGCTGCAAATTCTACGGCTTGTGGAAAATCTGCGGGCTATGATGGCATCCCAGCAGACGTGTGGAAGATTAGCGAGCTGACACCTTTGGTGATTCCTTTCATCAATGGCGTGATAGATGGCACTGGTCCACCTGAGGAATGGCTCCGTTCAGTGATCGTTCCCCTGCCCAAGAAAACAGGCAATATGGCACTTCAGAACCTACGCGGCATATCGCTCATGCCAGCCGCTGCCAAGCTGTGCAATAGGGTGCTGCTTGACCGATTGCGCACTCACATCGACTGTGCTTTACTGGCCAATCAAGCTGGTTTTCGACCGAATAGAGGCACCACTGAGCAGATTGTAGCGCTCCGAATCTGCATGGAGGACGCGACCGCGAGAAAGAAGTCTCTGTGCCTGATCGCTGTAGACTTCGAAAAAGCTTTCGACAGCATCAGTCGCGCTGCCATGAGACAAATACTGCAACACTACTGCTGCGACACTGTTGTGGTCGACTCGATTATGAGCCTTTACACCGGGACATCTGCCACCGTGCGCACATCTTCGGGTGAGACCACATCGTTTGAAACTACTTCTGGTGTGTTGCAAGGCGACACTTTAGCACCATATATTTTCGTGCTATGCATGGATTATGTGCTGAGAACCAGCTTGAATGACGCAGACGGTTACACAGTACGTCGGCGACTCTCATCGCGACATCCTGCCATCATGCTTACTTCTTTAGCCTACGCTGACGATGTGGTGATCGTGGCCGACACCCCAGCTGCCGCTCAGCGACACTCCATCGCTTCGAACTTTCAGCAGCATCAGTCGGCTTGGTACTGAACACGAGGAAGTGCTCTGTCACAATGATCGGATGCGACGCCAGTTCTACGATTTCCAGCCGCTCCGGTTCATCGTTGCCAACAATGGACAACTTCTGCTACCTGGGCAGCGACATACCTAACAGCCATCGAGCCTATACTCACAGACGACAGCTAGCATGGCTAGCTGCAAGGAAGCTTTCCACAGTGTGGAGATCAGCTATATCTGCGCAATGTAAGGTGCAGCTGTTCAGGGCCACCGTGCAGTCTACTCTGCTGTATGGCGGCGAGAGCTGGTCGCTGACACAGTCTTTGGAAGAAATCGTCGACGCGGGGCACAGGGCGCTGCTGAGATACTGCTTGAACGTTTGGTACCCCCGCACCATCTCAAACGCAGCCTTGCTCGCCACCAGCAAGCTGCCGCCCGCCAGCGTGATGCTGCGGCGACGACGCCTGCAGCTGCTTGGTCATGTACTGCGACGGCCTGCGTCGCCGATGGCCGTCGTCGCCACGAGCGCGCCGACCGAACCATGGCGCAGAGGAGGTGCTTGTCGCTACACTCTGAGACACCTACTCAGCAGCGACCTGGCGAAGATCGGCCTCGGCAGCATGTCCGACGCAGTCGCTCTGGCCGACGACAGCGTGCGATGGGCCAACCTGATCCGGTCTCAGTGACAGTCGGGATTTTTTAACGCTGCGGGCGACGACTCGTGCCACTCAGCAGCCGTCTTTTTTCGCATCATCATCATCATCATGCCAGTTGAACAATGTGGCGTACAGCGATAGAGCGCCATTTGCGTCCTGATCGGCGAAGTTCGTCCATGTGGTTAACTTGCTTATCCACGCCTTAAACGTTCTGTTGAACCGGTCAATAGCTGCGTTGCCCCTTGGCCAGTACTCGGACGCTCTTTTGTGTTGGATGCCGCGGTCGGCAAAGTACCGCTCAAACTCTTGACTCACGAAGGGCATCCCGTTATCTGAAACTAACTCGTCCGGAAATCCTTCTCCCGCCCTGCAACTGCGCAGAAAACTTATCACAGTGATCGACGAAACGGATGGCACGAGTGCCACCTCCGCCCACTTTGATCGATAGTCGATCATAGTGATGGCAAAACGGCAGTTGGACGGCGCAGCTGACATATGACCGACGACGTTTATACCGAGCTTGGACCACGACCTGTTTGGCAGAGGAACACTCACCATAGGTGCCGGCCTACACTTGTTCACCAGGACCTTATCTGCGCTCTGGCACTTTGGACAGTCGCGAACGAACGCATCGACCATTTTGTCAATGCCAGGAAACCAGGCAACACTCCTCAGCAGTTGTTTTGTTATGACAGAACCGTCGTGTGCCTGATGTGCCGCTCTGACATAGCGTTCTCTCAGCAGATGAGGCACCACAATCTGGTGACCGCTGCGAAGAATCAGTTCCGCCGTTGTACTCAGCTCATGCCGCACCTGGAAGAATGGTTTCTGTGAATCACTGCAGTCCTTCTCGCCTTCAGCGATCACCTGTCGCACAGCTAACAGTTCCTTGTCTACTTTCGTGGCGTCTGCTACTTCCTGCTCTGTGATTGTATCATCCGTGCTGGTCTCCGCCGCAGCTATGACCTCTTCAACGTCTTCAGGTGCTGCCGGTTCCCCACGGGTAAACGCGACAATGCGTCTGCGGCAGGTAGTCGAGACCCTGGAACGTGTTGTACCACAAAAGAGTGGAGTGGCTCGCATTGTCAGGTGGCGGGCGCGCCTGATGGCGCGCCCTTCACCTGACAATGCGAGCACCGGCGCGCCCCTTGTAGTGAGACGAAAGCACTGTTCGTAGCGCTGAATGATCTGTACGCAAGCGGAATCTTCGCCCCCACAAAAGGATTCTCCAATTTTCGACGGAGCGTACTACCGCCAGCGTCTCCCGTTCAGTTACTGAGTACTGCGCCTCGGCGACCGTGAAGCGCTGGCTCCAGAAAGCGATGACCACCTCGCGGCCTTGCTCGTCCAGCTGCGACAAAACTGCATCCAGTCCCTTGTCACTGGCGTCTGTCGTCACGACAATATTCCTTTTGATGTTAAACGGCTGTAGAGCTTTACTGGCCGTGATGGTCGTCTTCAGGTTATCGAAGGCGACGGCCTGGCGCTCCTCCCACCTGAACGGAGTGTCCTTTTTCAGCAGGTCAAATAACGGTGCAGCCATAATGGAATACAACGGCACGAAATGAGATAGCCATCCACAGAGTCCCATGAAGCTGCGGAGCTCCTGCGCTGACGTAGGCGTAGGCGCGTGGGTAATGGCCTTAATGTGGCTTTGTAGAGGAGAGATGCCGTCTTTGCCGATTCGATATCCGCAAAAATATATTTCGGTA
The DNA here is from genome assembly GCA_916048095.2 of Sacculina carcini. NCBI lineage: Eukaryota > Metazoa > Arthropoda > Thecostraca > Sacculinidae > Sacculina > Sacculina carcini. The sequence goes on along the minus strand of OU696575.1, from coordinate 7,578,584 downwards.
GACGCAAACTCCGACTTGTCGTTGTTGACGGTCACGTTGGCCGCCTGTAGAGCGATTCATGACGCTCCTCAGACGCTCGTCGTGCTGTGCTTGTGTCCGACCTGAGATAACGATGTCGTCAAGGTAGTGCTGAACGCCGGGTATGCCCTTCAGCACACGAACCAGCAGGTTTTGGAAAGCCGATCCTGCTGAGGCCAACCCGAATGGGACCCGCTTGTGCTGAAAGTGTCCATCATGCGTTATAAACGCGGTCAATTGCCGGGATTCTGGCGCAAGCTTGGGCTGATGATACGCCGACTGTAGGTCCACACAGCTCATGAATGACCTTTGCAGCTGTGACTGCAGTTCGGTGATCGTAGGCAGCGGATGAGCATCTGTGATGATTTGGCTATTCAAACCGCGCAAATCGACACAAAGACGAATTCGGCCATCTTTCCTCCTCGCCACCACCAACGGGCTAATCCATGGAGATGCGTCGATAGGTTCAATCACCCCCGCTTCCTGCAGCCGCTTTCAGTTCGGCAGACACGTCGTCTCTAACGGAGAGAGGTAGGCGTCTCATTGAGCAACGCACTGGTGTCGCATCGTGGCGCATTACGATACGGTGCTGGAACCCCTTGATTGCTGGCAGAACTGCACTATCGCCAGAGCTCACTTGTGACACGACCCCATCACTCGGCCGAATAGTGAGACCCAGCGCAGATAACGTCGGTAACCCGAGCAGACCTTCTGTCGACGGCGTATCGACGATGTATAACGTTCCATCTGCAGTTCGTCCCTCGACGGTGATGGTGACTGGCAGTGTCCCCACGACTCTCAGCTGACGTCGGCCCACACCATACAACTCGGTTTCCGTTGGTAACACAGCTGAGCCTTCGAAGTGCTGTTTAGCTACAGTGAGACTCATCACTGAGACACTGGCGCCTGTGTTCACTTGGAGTTTGAGTTTTGCAATCTTGCCCGTACATACAGTGATGGTCGCGTCGCACGTAAGCTTTTTCCGTTGTGCCGCTGAACAAGCCAGGATGGTCACTTCTCTGACTGGTTTGTGGTTCTTTTTGGGTCTCTGCTTGGCTGCAGTATGCGCACGTGAGTTGCACACCGTCGCCCAGTGACCAGTGCGACCGCGAGAAATGCATTTGGAATTGACGGCAGGGCAAAATTCAGCGCGCGGTGTCATGTGGGATCGCCCGCAGCATGTGCTAGATGACGGCGGAGGATGAACACGCAGCTGTACGCCTCGGCGCGGATTGCACAGCGTACGTTTCTTCTGCCGTTTGGTCTGACACCCGTTCGAAGCGGATTACACATCAATGCCGATTGCTCTTTTGATATATCGTATGCGTCAGCTGTTTGCATCAATGATTCTAAAGTCAGCGAGAATCGCTCACGGAGTCTGGGGTGTATAGTGTTCTCAACAACTTGATCTCTAATCAACTCATCTGTCAGAGTGCCAAACCTGCAATTGGTAGACAGGCTACGCAGCGCTGAAACATAATCTGCGATTGACTCTGATGGTTGTTATCTTCTTTGACGGAACGTGAACCGTTCAGATATGACGTTCACTTTTGTAGCGTAGAACTCCGTCAGTTGCCTCATAAATATGTCGCCTTCTGTCTCCCCTTCTCTCTTGGCTTCGGCTGGCATCGCCCGATAAGCCCGTAGTGCATCAGCGCTTATGCAGTGAAGCAACAAGGCGCGACGACGTGCATCGGAGAAAGTATCGCCTCCAATGGCGATCATATAATTTTCAAATGGAAATTTCCATTCATCCCATTTGACGGATGGTGTGCCAGGACGAGACAGAAACGGTACAGGAGGTGACACGCTTTCGTTACTCATGGTCACAGGCGGGCGCAATAATCACTCAAAAAACCAGTGAAACAACTGACACTAACCTGTGGGTAACTCTTCGCCAAATGTACTGTTGGTGGCCGGATAATGAACAGCACATCTAATGTATTAACACCATATATAACACATACAATCACTCAACACACACAACGCAGACCTAACCAAGAAACCTTGACCCTGAACTCATTCCAACTGACTAGTTCGCTCGCACAACCATACATGCATTCCTATTAGCTCCGCCCACAGAATTGTCTGCTTGAGGCGCCGCCACACGGAACAATATGACAACACTACACCTTATAAATCACGCAGACCAGTGTTATCATTGAACAGCCGACCGCGTTCCATAAACCATAGTTTGTGAGGGCATCAAGAAGAGCCAGCAATGAGTTTAGCAACCAAAAATATCTATGAATCGCAGAAAATCGCCTGAAAATGAATGGGTATCCCATGAATGTAATACAAAAAACAAAATATATGTCACTAAGAAATGCTGGCAATACTGCAAAAAATAAAGAAGACGAACGTAAATATTCGGTAAAGTTGCTAAATTTGGGAGAAGCAAACAAGCGAAATTGTCAGTCACTGCTCAGGAGAACGGCTCACGCTGAAAAAGTGCGCCACTTCTTTGACCCGGGTCCTCCACTTAAAAGAATATTTGTTCCTCCCAAAAATGGCTGGCATATTATGTTGATGTTACACACATGGCTGTCATATTATGTTGATGTAGCACTGATCTATGAACCTAAGCACCGTGTTTACTGTTTGGGGATTATCCCCTAATATATTTCCAATTGCAAAATTAAAATAGTTGAATTTACAGTAATTGATTAATGTTTTTATATGTCTGTTCTGACTGTACCTAGTGCATTCGACTATAATATGTTTAACATATTATAGTCATTACATATGTTATATTAGTGCAACGTATGTTAGTCTTGTTGTTAACATGACAGTGCGGCGCATCTCCATTTAGTATCAATTCTTTTTGTGTGAAATACTAGTGTGACCTGTTCTTAATTTTGCCAATATTACCTCCTTATGTCGACTTTTAATATCACTACTGCTCCAATGCTTAAATTCGTGTTTGATACGCTTGAGCTTGTTATTGTCAATTGCTCTGTAAATGTAAATGTAAATGATCTGTAGATGTTTTTTGAATTGTGTTTTTATATACGCATAATAGACATCTCTTGTGGTTCCTATATTTACCCATTAGCCGGCAGTGATCTAAAAATAGATCACCAATTTCAACTATTTCTTTCTCAGAATCGTTTTTTGATATGATGAATATAATTTATTTGTTATAATATTTGGACCTTGTACTTATTATATTTTATTTTGAATAATTACTTTGGAGTTTTTAACTTGTCCTATGTAACAGTGTTGTCTTTCAGTCGTGATAGTTTAAGTGGAGCAGGCCTCTTATCGTTGTGCGCCGCTATAACGCTTGATGTCCGATTCCAAACACAGTTGATTGTTGAAGAAACTATGTATTGCGTCGTGATATTATAACTAATGTTGCTGTTCCTAAATCTATCTGTCCTAACGTTATATCCAGTTTTCTATCCTATCTGGTCTCCCGTTCTATCCTCTGGTGTTGCTATACTCTGTTCCGTTCCATTCTCCCTCTGAACCTCTCCACTTCTCTACTGAATCTCCTCTACTGCTGCTTCTACTCAATCTATCTCCTCCCGCTGCCGCTTCTATCTATCTATTCCATATCCCTACTGCCGCTGCTCTTCTATTCCTATCTCCCCGAATGGTGAAAAGCACTGTGCTTATATAGTGCTAGCTAGCGCCGCCTACATCATTCTGCAGCTCCAAGTAGTACACGACCTCATTATTTACGGACCGCAAGGTCACCACAATGTAGCACGCCCATAGTCTTACACACTGGTGTGTGTAATATATGCGTGTGCACGTGCTGCCCTGCTGTCTCTTAATGTCTTGCAGTGTATGTGTGTGTGTCTACGTGTATGCAACCAATGCTGTGTTCTGTATTCTGACCTATTGTGTTGACAGTGATGTATATGTTTATGTGTGTGTGAGCGTGCGACCACTGCTATGCTTCTCGTTGCCTAACCTTCTGTGTTGACAGTGATGTATGTGTTTATGCTCCACTTTCTATCCTAACTTCTATCTTATCCTATGCCATATTTAATGCAAAAACATGCAATACACAATGTACAAAACAATAAACGATTACTAAATATAGGTATATGAATAAAAGTTATATACAACACCGCATGAAATATAAACATTGTTACATCCTAATAGAGCATTGAAGTAGACCATGTTTCCCTTTTTTCGGTGAATCTCTTTGTTGACCCACAGCATAGGCACAGGACCTCGAGTAGAATAAAAATTGGTTTTAATAATATATATATATATATATATATATATATATATATATATATATATATATATATATATATATATATATATTACCTCATGCTGCTTCACAACTAATTTCAATGCTCTAATAATTATAACTTCTGTATAGGAGCGATTTACATTCAGTGATCTAAAAATAGATCACTGCCGGTTTACGCTTATAATGGCACCAACTCAATGTTTTAGAGGAAATAGGTTCACCGCACGAAATTTAACACAAAAATAAGAATAACTAGTCTAAAAATGAAAATATGCGTTCCCGTCGGGTTTTTTTTCTCAAGAATTTCGCGCAGCGTCGGTGCCAAGGGGGGCCTTGGAGGGGCTCAAATTCCACAAAATATGCCAACCCCCTTGAGCACACCAAAAATCCTGACCATGAATATTTCGAGAGTAGTTGTTCATGTTTCCCAAAGCCTCGCATCTTTTTCCTTAGCCCCTCTCAGTCCCCTACCGGAAAAGTCATGGCGCCGTCACTGCCTTGGAGTATATACAATAGTTCCAATCCAAGTCCAGATGGTCCGTATCGGAACACGAATAGGACTTTTTCGAGCTGTCTGTCGTTAATTATTTATGTCGTATGATAGGGATTGTAATACTGCCTGCACAGCGTAGTGTTTGCACTCTTTCCGTAGTAGGACAGCGGGCTCAACCTGGTTCCTGACATTGACGTTACTGTTCACGCACGAAGCGAATATGGCCGAGGCCGTCGAAGCTGGAGTCCAGCGGAGGCTGCGCTGCCAGTCCAACGCGAGAAGCGATCTGGGCCCGTGAGATGATTGAGTCCTTGCCATTGGTGATCTTCATATACGAGACCGCCACCTCGCGCGTGAAGTCGAGGCCCTAAACCTCTTCTGGCTTCTCAACCATGGTTCTTGTGGATTAACCAGGCATTCACCAAGGTCATCTGGATTGCCCCCATCAGAAGAGAGAAGTATATTTTTATCTTCGATCTCAATCACAAAGTGCGCCACCATCCAATCATGGTGGTCCACGACCGCGTGTTACTGTTGTACTTGGAGATGAAGCGGAGCATGTCGACCTCCACGGAGCTAAGGACGTTTGGATAAGGATATATTTGGATAAGGACACCCCAGGTATATTTGGTCCTGCTTCAGTCCGGCTCTCTTTCACTTTCCCAACTAACCTGATCATACATAACCTAACATAGAGAAGAGAGACCCGGGACTGAAGCGGGACCAAACGAGCCTGGGACATAACAGCATATTTGCCGACCTTCACCTTCTTCTCGACGAGGCTGTACCGCAACGCCTTCACTGTAGGGCGTGATTTGGAGTGGTTCGTCGCCATGTAAACAAAGCTGCTGTCGTTCCACTTGATAAAACTAATCTGGTTCTTCTGGTTGAATTTCTGCTCCAAAGAGTCCCAAACCTTCATCTCCTTGTCCGACTTGAACGGATCCTTATTGGTTCAATTGACGAGGATGGTTTCTAACGCACTGAATCTCATTTTGGTCAACGAGACAAGAAGTGACAGAGAGGCGGACAATTTGTCGAAGGAGAGTTACTTCCCGTTAGCGATGTCGACTAGGGAGATGGGACTGAGTACTACTCGAGACCCCACCGGGATCCCTGCTGAGTGACCCTGCTCCTTGTACTGATACAAAGATGGAGCGTATATGTTTCCGTCGGAGGCGCACAATAACCATAACTTGTATCCGAATCGAATGGGTTTTCCTCGAATGAACAGCTTCAGGTCGTGATGGCCGTAATACTTTATGATCATCTCATCGATTGAGAGTCTTGGAAGCCCCCCAATGCCAACCTCAACTTAGAAGAATGTCAGCCTCAACCTCATCGACATCGAGGCCGAGGTCGTCCAGGAAGGTCACAGCCTCATTCATAGTTAGATCACAGCGTGCAGACAGTCTATTGAAAAATATGACATTTGAAATACACCCACTATACGCGGTGTACCCTACGGCGCTCTCCGGCAGTGATCTATTTTTAGATCACCCTGAAAATCCTAGAAAATAACATTAAATTTTGTTTTCGTATTTCACCATGTATTATGAACCTAATTATACAAAAAATAACTAATTTCAATTAGCCAACTTCATTAATTTTATGGTCGCCGGTTAATAGCCAGTTGGTCAGCCATTTCATAACCTTTGATACCTGCGTGTCCCAGTACCCACAGTATCATAACCTGGTTACTTTCTACCAGGGTTTGTTTGGTTTAAACCACGGCTTAAACCAAGTGTTTTTCTTCTATTTGAGAATTTTTTTATTGGAATGATTTTTCTCATATAGGAATGATCAAATATTTTCAGAATTAGTAAATGAGTTCATTAACGCAGTTTTAAATTTTCTTAAATATTACTTTTTGACATGAATTTAAGGGTTTGCACGATATGGTAAACATTTTTAGTAACATTTTTGGGTTCTGCTGGAGAAGCATTGTAGTTGGTATTTATGATAAATCCTATATTTTCACGACAAAACATTTGAGTTTCTATGAAAAACAATACTTCTAGAAACAAAAAAAACGGTTTTTTCAAACCCTGCTTTCTGCCCAAGTTTCTACTATTATATTGTCGTGGTGTAGTTTGATTTTGTTCAAATAGAATAATGCCTTAATAATTGCAATTAATGCGGCTGTGTATATTGATGAATTATGTATATTGATGAATTGTCCTATGCTGCCTGCCGGATTAGGACGGCAAAGAGAGAGTATGAGAATTAGGCCTCAAAATGACACTGCCGCTAACGGTTCCATATCCAAGCGGATCAGTATATACACATCAATAAATGGGATATGGACCCGTTAGCGGATTATAAGAAACGAAACTCAAGTCAGAATGCGAGAGATGTCAATAATATAATGTCAATAAATATGAACATGCTGGTCTTGTCACCTAACCTAACCTAACCAACCTAACCTAACTTAACCTAACCAAACCTAAGCAACCCACCTAACCTAACCTTACCAAACCTAACCTACGTTAGCCGCGATGAACGGCTCATTATCACAGGCTCTGCTTAGAGCATTTCCCGCGCTCTCGTTTTATGTCTCAAACGGCCAGTTTCAGCGCCCTCTAGCGGATTGTATCTAACGGGCATTATGAGAATTAGGCCTCAAAATGACACTGCCGCTAACGGGTCCATATCCGTAGTGTCGAACGGATTCTCATAGATTCTCACGGATTCTCATCTTCTGAGGCCTAATTCTCATACTCTCTTTGCCGTCCTAATCCGACAGGCAGCATAGGCGCACACAGGTTTAACTAGTGCTGGAGCTAAAATTTGAAAATCGAGACAAAATCTTACAGAGGGCGCTGAAACTTGGCGTTGCATTGGCATGGATTATAAGAAACGACACTCAAGTCAGAATGCGAGGCAATAATAAAATGTCAATGAATATGAACATGCTGGTCTTGTCATCTAACCTAACCTAACCAACCTAACCAACCTAACCTATCCTAACCAAACCTAAGCAACCCACCTAACCTAACCTTACCAAACCTAACTTACGTTTATCGCGAGGAACGGCTTATTATCACAGTCTGCTTAGCGCATTTCCCGCGTTCTCGTTTTATGTCTCAAACGGCCAGTTTCAACGCCCTCTAGCGGATTGTCTCAAACGGACATTATTAGCTCCGGTATGGTCTTGGCGCGCCCATGGCACGAGTCGGATTATGTAGAGGTTGAGAGCGCCCGTGAAGTCGGTCTCTAAGTGTCACGGCAGCAAAGTGGGTAGTCTCCTTGTCGAACCCATGGCACGGGTGAGATTATGTAGAGGTTGAGAGCGCCCGTGAAGTCGGTCTCTATGTGTCACGGCAGCAAAGTGGGTAGTCTCCGATCCGCTTCTTTCGTAAATTTTTGATCCGTCGGTGTATATATATTGGAAGCCATTATACGAGATATGTATATATATATATATATATATATATATATATATATATATATATGCACGATTTGTTGAAATCAACAGCAATCTGGGCACTGTTGTGCTGGTACGATAGCTTCTCTACGCTGCGCACGATTTTTCTGTGTTCAGGAGACAACACACTCAGTTGTTCACTGAAGTTTATTCCTCGAGGTACCTTTCGGCTATCACTAGCCATCGTCAGGAGAAGTAGATATAACACAATACAAAACAAAATACACAATACCAAACAGTCCACGATAAACGGTGTTTATATACAAGGTGAGACAATATATCACTCATGTGCCAATGTGGCACCTACATAATGACACCTATGCGGCAAACGGTCGTTACAAAATTAGCACCTAGGTGCCAAGGTCGATTGGTGTCGCATGGATGGGAGGGCGACATCTGGCTGTTGTTGAATGTTAATTTCACATTTATTTTTATTAATAAGTACAGCTTCAATTATTTTGAGCCTACGGATATCATTTTCTCTGTAAATGATTTCGGTCCTCTCATCCATAGTCTTTCGGTCCACTTTGATTTGATGCTGCTGGCGGTAGTGCCTGGCAATGGCTCCGTCTTGAAGGTCGGGAAGACCAGCATGTTGCAGGAAACCAATGTAGTGTACCAGCATACATGTACAACTGGTGACTGCAGTCGCCGAAACTCGCACTACATTGGCTACACAACAACAACGCTGTCCAAACGAATTTCAGCACACCTTCAAGACGGAGCCATTGCCAGGCACTACCGCCAGCAGCATCAAATCAAAGTGGACCGAAAGACTATGGATGAGAGGACCGAAATCATTTACAGAGAAAATGATATCCGTAGGCTCAAAATAATTGAAGCTGTATTTATTAATAAAAATAAATGTGAAATTAACGAAATTAAATTATATGTTATCGTGTATGGTTGAATTGTATATTGCGTGCGAGAGTGTGTGAGCGAGTGTGTATAGCTGTGTCGGTGCGTGTGTGTGTAGTTGTTCGGTGTGTGTGTGTGTGTATGTGTTTGTCGAGTATGCATGCTCCGCGGCGGCGAGCGATTGACCGGCTCAAAGCTGATTGGTTGTTGCGGCGGGTGAGGACTGTGCGTGTTTGTGTGTGTGTGTGTCCGTGTGTGCTCCCGTGTGTCACGGTGTGAGCTGGAAGTCGTGTTGTGGTGCGGTTGGAGTGCGACGTCTTGTAGGCGCGCGTGGGGCAGTGATGCGCCACGCGCGCCTGTCTGAATATTATCTAGATTTATGTTTTTGTTACACTATTCATATGAAAATTACTCATCAACCTATATATCAAAGGGGTCATGATCAAAGTAAATGGCTTTCGTTTTATATTTTGCGTATCCATAGTGAATGAATAGCAAAGGCTACAAGAATCATGTACAATAAATAAAATACAGTCTCAAAATTAGGATATAAACATGCATATATTTACATGCATTGCATATTGTATTGCATGCATACATATGCATATTATAACATGCATGCATATATATATATCTATATATATATCAAAGAGATCATCTGTGTGTGTGTCTGTGTGTGTGTCCCACCCTCCTTGTATATATATAAAAGAGATCATCTGTCTGTGTTTGTGCGTGTGTGTGTGTGTGTGTGTGTATGTATGTGTGTGTTTGTGTGTGTGTGTGTGTGTGTGTGTGTGTGTGTGTGTGTGTGTGTGTGTCTGTCCCACCCTCCTTGGTCCATTTTCTATCAGCTACTAATCGGCCACCACTTGGCCTACCCGCTAACAATTTATACCGTCACGTTGGAAATTTTCTTGTCTACACGATAGGTTAAATTTTAAATTTTAAAAGATGAAAACAATTATAAAAGATGTAAACATTACAAAATTTCAATCTACATTCAAAATTATATTAAAACTCCGGGCGTCCGATTTTCTTTACGTTTTTCTCTATTTCTCAAAAACTAATTATCACACATCTAAATAAATAATACAATCATGCTGGGAATTATGTTTTCTACAACACGGTATAATTTTTAATTTTACAAAGTGTATTGAAAAAATTAAGGCGGTGTGAAGTGTAAATGACAAAGCCAAAATGGCAAAATTAGCACAAAAAACGTGAATATTATGGTCAATATTCCGCTATCTATTCCTCATAAACCAGCAATGGTACAGCTATAAAAATTATAATATTGTGTAGAAAATTGTGTGTTCTACAAGCTAGGCTATAATTGATATCCACAAATGATACAAAAAACTTGTAAAATTGGCAGAATTCTCAAATACATCCAAAATTACACTTGAACACCGTGCGACTAAAATTAATTCATTTTCCTACTATTTCTCTGTAACTATTTGTTACACATAGAAATAAATTATACCATCGTGCTGGAAATGTTGTGCTCTACAATGCGGTATAATTTTTTCTTTCCCAAAGTGTATTTGAAGGAAGTTACAGCGGTGTAAAGTGAAAAGGACATATTGCCAATTCGACAGCTATTTTGCGCACTTGCGACTACACAGAAGTATACACTGATTAAATTTCACTGAAGCCCAATCACAATTAAGAATTCATCATATTAGCTCCAATCATGGATGGTGTGGTTTTATTGCCTACAGTTCAATTAATGATACATTATACTGAATAGAAGGGCTTTATTGTCCTCAATATTTACACTTGAATGGTTCCGCACGACGGTTGGGTAAAATGCTTCTGGGAACAAAGTAAACTACTGAATTTGAGTGTGTAATTTAATTGGTTTAATTTCAAGTTGCATACGCTTAAGTTGCATAAGGATATGGGTTGTAATATCATGCAATGCCAACTATATGCATATGCTGTTTTAGCGGAAGCATTAATCTGGAATTATAGAGATGACAGAAAGTGTCATTGATTTGATAGTGTTACACTTCTGAATTACTACACACGAAGGACGGGTGTGTATTTGAGCAGTGTTGAGGGAAAACACTTCGTCAATAATTAAAACAAGAATTTACAAATTTACATTTTTCTGTTGGATAAGCTTTTTGCTTTTTGATTAATTATATTTTATTAATCGTTCCGCACTACGGGCGGGTCTAAATATGAGGCTGTTCGAGGGAAAATATTTTGCCACATCTAAAATAAACACATTCCTATTTATACTTTTCTATTGGTTAATACTTTTGATAGGTTTACTTTTTTCTTTTTAAATTTGTATTCGTTTTCTTTTATGAATTCAATATTTATTTTACTTTATTAATTGCTCTGCAAAACGGGAGGGTTTTCATGGTAGATGATGCTAATTTATAAATATATTTTGTAAACATTATGATAAAGAGAGTATAGTAAATTTTCATTATTTCGTATCTGAATTTTGAATTATTCCGCATGACGGGCGGGTTTAAATATGAGGCGGGTTGAGGATAATATTTTGTGAAAATAATATAAAAATATAGAAATTTTGATTTTTTATGGGTTTACTCTTTTATTTTTTATTTCATATTTCTTTTCTCTTATGAATTGAATACAAATTTAATAGTATGAACTGTTCCGCACGACGGGCAGGCTTACATGCTAGAACTTTCATTGTTTGTTACGTCTTTGTGTTCTGAATTATCCGCACGGCGGGCAGGTTCAAATATGAGGCGGATTGAGGGATAATATTTTGTCAAAGTAAAAATAAAAATATTAACATTTGGAGTTTTTATTGGTGAACGTATTTACAGGTTGAACTTTTTGCTTTTTGATTTGTATTCAGTTTATTTTATGGATTGAATATGAATTTTACTTTATGAATTGTTCCGCACGACGTGCGGGCTCAAATATATATATATATATATATATATATATATATATATATATATATATATATATATATATATATATATATATATATATATATATGGAATTATCTGTCTGTTTGTGTGTGTGTAGTTATGCTTGAATATGAGGTGACATAATTGTGCGGGCTCACTGGTATAAATCAGGGGCTTCAAACGTAAACTAAGCGATGGATCATGTTTATGAAATGAAAATGTCCCGCGGCCAGTAACTAAAGACAATAAAATGTTCAATCTCACCGTGTAAAACGAGTTTGTATACTAAACTGACTGATTTAACTTCAAGGTCCAGAACAGATCGTATTCGAGCTCTGAATTATTACGTACGACGGGCGGGTTTCAATATGAGGCGGGTTGAGGGATTCTGTCAAAATATTCTAATTCATAATTCTAATTCTTATTCATATTCTGTCAAAATATACATAAAAAATGAAATTTAGAATTTTCATTTGATTAGGATTTATATGGATTTAATATAATATTTTTTAATTTGAATTTTTATTATTAATATAATATGAATTTTATTTCATGAATTGCTCCGCACAACGGGCGGGTTTTAATGCTAGTATATATATATACAAATATAGTTAATTAAATTTACTTTGCATGAAGGCATCATTCAGTCCTTGTTTGTTTTCATTAATGAGATAACTGCCTTTCAAAATTTTAATGCCTTTCATATTCCAAATAAAAGAGACTCAGGAATGTGTTGCATTGGCAGAATATATTTTTCCAGATCCTGTCTCATTTGTTTGTATAATTGATTATAGGGTAATGGTGTGAATATCTAGTTAGGTTCCTAGTCTACTATATATACAATTTTAGAATATTTGCTCGTTGAAGCCCTTATACCGTACTTGACAGCAATAAACCTCCTACGATCACTCAAGGACGGTATCGCCAAATCACCGCAAGCTGTCAATCGGCGTGGACTTAACGGCCCCGGAATTGTTCTTATACATTTATCTTGTATTCTTTTCAGAATTGCAAGATTAGTGTTGCTTGCGTCTAAAAAGAATTACGGTTGATAGTCCATAATTGATCTAATTGTGGATTTATATACCGAACTGATAATTTTTATATTGGCTCCCCAATCCTTACCAGAGATATCAGTGGTTGTCACGTGCAATAAAAATGAGCGATAAACGATAATTATCGCTGAGGTCAAACCTTTTATCGTTTATCGTTTATCGTAAATTTTTATAAAATTACCGCCGATCCCAAAAAATGTTATACGATAAACGATAACTTCAAAAGACTTGTAAAATACACAAAATGTGGACGGCGGCAATAGTCACAACAGCCTGCCTGGCGTTTCCAGACCAGTTCAAGCTGAGAGTATATATAGGGTAGAGACTAGAGGGGTCAGCACTGGCATGCAAGTGAATCCTAGAAAACCTCATATGAGAGCTGCCAAGTGTGTGTGTAGCTGGTCATTCACAATATTTTTCACAGCTGCAATGCGCCAGTCTCACTGGAGTTATCGAGTTAGGAGGGTGTGCCGCTATCTTCCATGCGCCTTGACCCACCCCAACCATGGCCCCTATATGTTGAAGCATGTGGCCCCTGTCCTTGAAGAATATATCATGGAGATGTTCATCAGGGAGATCGTCACCTCCATCACATCCACACCTAACCATCTCCCCTCCTGCCAGAACCAGTACATCGTGACAGAAAAATCTGAGGAAGCCAGCAACGATCCATTTACCATCCTGGAGAGCCCCACTGTCGTGGAGGAGGATGGGCCCAACATTGAGGAGTTCATCAAGAAGAAGGTGGACACATGGGACAGGAGCAAGGTGGCAGAGGTGAAATCTTGGCAGTTCATCAGCATGTACAGAGATAAGTGATCTCGCTGTTCATCAAGTACACCATGGCCTTGCCCAGCGCTGCTGTCGTGGAGCTCATGTTCAGCACTGCTGATGACGTCCTCAGTCCCAAGCGTGCATGTATGACCAGCGGACAGGTTTAAGAAGCTGGTGCTCACCTAGGGAAACATGCATCTCCTGGATGCTGTCTTAAATAGTGAGAATCTGAGTCAGATAGAGAGAGACTGATGTGGTATAGAACTGGTAGGTGATATACTGGTTCCAGTGACAGTTTTCGTCTAGTTCTGTCTAGTTTAGTTTTTAACTAATTTTCACTGTGGAAAAATAGTTTGTATGTTTTGAAATTTTTATCTAAATAAGGGTACTTATCATTTATCGCTTTTGTTATCGCAAGTTAACATTTTATCGCTATAGTTTTATCGTTTATCGGTTACCGCAGGTTGGGTGTTGACATTTTCATCGTTTATCGCAGGTTGGGAAAAATATCGTGTTATCGTTATCGCAAATTGAAAAAAGTTACCACATAACCCACTGATAATTATATCTAAGAAAATTAACCCTTTTGTTACATTTACATGCGCAATACTTCATGTGTTCTGAAAATGTTAGGTTTTGATCAATTATTAGGCCTAGATATTTATGACTTTTTACTCGCTCTATTGGTTTGTCTAATTTTATAATAGATTAGATATAATCTATTATAAAATTATAATAGATAACTCATTGTAGAATATACTCATTGAGCAACAGATTGCTCATTGATAACTCAATGTAGCTCATTGGGTTATCAATGAGCTATCAATGAGCTACATTGATAACTCAAATGTAGATCATTGTGTAATTACAAGTCGTTAGTTTTCGGTATTGATAACTAAGAAAATAATTGAAAATGAAATTAAGATAGAATTGTAGATTAAAATTAAGATCTTGGTAAAGAATTCGTTTCACGTGCGTTCAGACAATCCCAGAGCAGCTGCGTGTTTCCGCGCCAAGCGCCGATGAGTCCAGAGGAATGACTTACCCTTTAAACATTTTCTGTTCTGGCTGTCTGACGGTCTCATTACCCGGTTTTGCCACACTTCCTCTCAACCTGAATGTGTTCACCCACCACAGAATTGATTGCCGGCCAGGCACCGGACCTGCACGATGAATATTGAACCGAGTATGGCAGGCACTTTGATTGGCGATAATGGAACGACCGTTGGAAAAGTAAGCCTCGTAAGGAAACGCACGCTCCTGCTTCGACCAATGCATGATGGTTACTATAGAGTATAGAAACAGAGCGCCAGTACTTCCCTTCTCCAATGAAAATGGTCTCGCTCATATGCCACCACTCCTCGCCAAAATACGACCGTTACAAATCAGCAAGCTTCTGTGCCGCACCCTGTACTCCCCGCAGGTAAATACATGCATGTAGTTAATGCATGCATGTAATAATGCATGGTGTTGCTGGGTAAACTGCTAATAACGTGACGGCAAAAATGAAATAAACTGTGATTGCTTGGATTTCTCATATGGATATATTGAAAATTTGACGTGATAGAACAAAACGGGTTTCGGATTTGAAATCAGCGTAAAAATACACATTAAGCCGTCATCAGCGTACCGGACATCCATTGCTTGGATATCGGTGTGATTTGTGTCGGTGTGATATGAGTAGCTGTTTACATATGTTGCAAGACTGTGTTAATTCTGGGCCCTGATTAGATGCATTGTCTTCTGTAAGTATGATCACTCGTGAAATGACAATGAGTGGGTCAAATCTTTGAACTCCCGCAGATTGTGATGTTAATGGAAAATATTTTATGCATGTGCGTGATAGGCAGCGATGTTGTGGTGTTTGGTGGCTGTTTATGTGTAGTGTGTATTATTTATTGATGTTAATTGAGCGTAGCTTAAAAATGACTAAAGAAACCCGGGTGACCGAAGCCGATCCTTGGGGTTCGATTGCCTCGTCGCCTTGACGAGACTAGTAGGATTATTTCTGCGGTTTGGTCCCCAGTTTGTGGGGTGCTCCCTCAGCGTAGGTGTCGCAACTTGTGTGTGGCTGCATGTTTGCATTTTTGTATCTCTGCACGTGTTTCTGTCTTAGCATATGTGCATATATGTATATTTTGACCGGTGCTCCATTGTGTGGGCATTCCCGCTTTCACCGTCATGAAACTTACACGCGGACGTATGTACAAACGTGTTGTGGGTATATCAACACGTGATGTATTTGAACAATCACATATCAATGAAGACACGTGCATGTACAAAGTATCACTTATGGAATGTTGTGCATGTCAGCAGCAGTGATGTTCGTATGACGTCTGGTTTATGAGATTGATTGTGCCTGTGTGTATTTGGTTGTGTACTGTGTATGTGGTTGTCAGCGGCGGTTATTGATAGACATCAAGCAGTGAATACACCGTAAGTGTCTGCGCCAGTTTTTCTCGTTCAATTGGCTCGTCTGCCACAAAGCCGACGACCACTCGCGACTGTAGCTGAATGAAGCCGTTCTGGCTGAAGCGTCCCGGCACAACAGTTTGTAACCAGACAAACGGCGCCGGAGCGTCGCTGTCGATGCTCACGGCATAATGGCGTTGCCGGCCGTCGAGCCGGTTGTGAATGCCGGCAACGCCGGCATTCTCTGAGACGCCGGATACCCGCACATTAGCCGGGAGTAGCGGCGCATGCGCGAATGAACCGACATAGAGATCAGCCTGACTGCCGTCACCGGCTACGTCACTGCCGTTGGCCCACTGCAGCTGTAGACGTGCCATTTGCCGACCACGTGCCGGGAGCACTTTTTCAACACGTGCCGACCACACGTGCTGACTGCTGGCTGCCGGCACGTGCACGGCGGTGATTGTGCGCACTTGTGCCGGCTGATGGTGGTGTGGCGCGTTCCAGTTGTACGTGGTGACGCGAACCCGAAGATTATCCAGTGCGTAGGGCAGGTCGGATACAACATGTACGTGAAGCCAGCCTTCATACGATTCGTTGTCATTGTCGTTGGCGACGGAGGCTGTGGTAGCTTCGGCCGTAGAGTGCTCTGAGGAAGACCACAGGGATGAGACTGAGGGCGAACAATGTACTGTCAGCAGCAGATCGGCGAAGAAGCGGCGCGCGGCGTGGTGCAATAGTTTCCAGCGCCCGGCGTCGTATTCGAGCGAGCTCCACGACGGCGCAGGCCAGGCGCTATTGAGCTGCCAGTAGATGGCACCCATGGTGTGGCCGCGTCCATCGGCGGTCAGTGTCGTGTGTCGCTGGCGGCGGTAGTGTTCGGTTTGTACACGCACCGCCTGCGCTTGTACAATCTGCGACAAATAGACGAACGCCTCGAAACCAGCCGCCGCGCTGTTCCAGTGGCTACTAGAGTTGGTTCCGGTTCGGGTGTGATGGGCCTGTTGTTGTATTTGGTCATACTGGCGAAAGTGGCGGCCAATTTGCGCCAGCATTTGTGCGTTGCCGAACGGATGGTGTTGTCGATGGTTCATGTAGGTCGACTGCAGGCGTCGGTCGCTCGGTAAGCTGTAGGCCAACTGTGAGGCTAGTGACGGCCACGACTGGACGCCGTACTCGCTGACCAGACGCGGCCGCGGATAGACATCAGGGCGCCATAGGTCGCTGGTATAGTCGTAGTGGTGCACGTCGCCGTACAACTGACTCTGCGGGTCGTCAGCGATCAAGCCGGCGATCAGCGATGCGCGGCCATTACTGGGGCTGGACGGCAGCAGCAGTTGGTTGACTTCGCTGGCAGTGGTAACGTTAAACGCCTGCAGAAACGCCCGTCGTACAGTGTTGCCGTACAGCCGTACGTAATCGGTATGGTAGCGTTCATAGTGCGACTGTGTACCGAACAGGTTGGAGCGGAGTGCTTGTTCGTTTTCGTTGTTGGCCGCCCAGAGGACAACGCTGGCGTGCGGCTGGAGTCGCCACACTTGATCGGTTATTTCTCGCCGCACGCTGTTCAGCAGCGGCGGTGTCGTGGGATACATGGCGCATGCGAACATCAAGTCCTGCCACACCAACAATCCGAGCCGATCGGCAATGCGATAGAATGCGTCCGATTCGTAGCGGCCGCCACCCCATACACGCAATACGTTCATATTTGCGTGTCTTGCGGCCGTCAGCAGTCGAGCGATACGGCCGGCGTCGGCGTACTGCCGTCGAAGATCGGGTGGCACCCAGTTCGCGCCCTTAAGAAACAGCGGTCTGCCATTGATCGACACGAAAAAGTAGCGACCGCGGCTAGTGTTGGTCCCATCGACCATGCTTTGGTTGAGCTGTACTTCGCGAAAGCCTAGGCGCCAGCGGCGACATGTGGTGTCGTCTGTGGCGAATGATGTGGTGGTTGGCACAGGTGTAAAGCGTACGCAGAGCCGTGCACGATGCAGTATTGGCTTGCCGTGCGGTCCGTTTGGCCACCAGAGGTCGCTGTTGTCGAGAGGTCGGGCGGTGGTGAACCGCGGCAGCCACACACTGCTCTGACCGGCTGTCAGATTGATGTGTCCGCCGCTGTTGATTAGCCGGCCGTCATCAAGCGACATTGTGTAGGTGGCGCTGGCGGCGTGTGTCACATGTAGTCTCAGTCGCACGTGTACGTGCCATTTGTCGCCGACGTAGACATGCATAGATCGTGGATATACGTGTGCCATGAAAGCGCGCATACGCGCCACGGAGTGGAGGTGCAGGTGTACGCCACCCCAAATGGCGCTGTCGGCGACTGCCGGACCCCAGTCCCAGGAGAACGACGCCTGCATTTTGCGTACGTAGTTGACGTGACAGAAGCCGTGTTGTTGCGGCGGTGGGCACTTGGGCGGCACGGGGTAACCTTGAGGCGCGCCGCTCAGTTGCAGGTACCGGCGTCTAGCGAAGACGGGCGCCGAGCCAATACTGACGGCAATATGGTTGCGTCCGGCGCGGACTGCCGCTGTGGCGTCGAACTCGTTGCGCACGAATTGGTTGACGGTTGTTCCTATCAGTTGGCCATTAATTGAGACGTTGGCGACCGTATCCACTTCGTTGAGCAAGACAGTCCATCGGGCACCAGGGGTCGTTGAGTGAGCACGATATCGGCGATGACTAATGAACAGTTGTATTGGAATGTGAAAGTGGCGCTCGAAAGTCCAATCGAGCTGCGCCACCCACGCGTAGCGCACATCGTTGAAACGATAGTAGACGGAGTGCGGCAGCTGTCGAGCGTGCTCCAGCGCGGCGTAAACTCCTCCCGGTACCACGGCCGACACGGTGATGTTGCGGCGGGCAGAGTGCACTGTCCACACGCCGCTGTTGTAGTCTGTGTTGTCCAGCGATATGATCAGCTCACAACGGATCCGCGTCGCAAGAAGCGCTAGTGCCGTCAACAATACACGATCAACTGAGATGTGTTTGCAAACCATTTTGGTGCAATTGGTTCTAGTCTATTGACCCGCTGACGCGTCGAGGTCAAATTTATTACCTTCTGATATGCTCACACATACGCCCATACGCACACATGCGAATGCGCAGCGTGACACGTGCAAGCGTGCAAGCACTCACGTTTTGCACGTCTTCATGCTTCACGTTTAAGCTTGTTGACGGTTTGACACTGAGGCAAGACGGACTGCACCTGGATTTATATCGACAATTGATCTAGACAGATGACTGTAAAACGATTTTCCATGTGTGTGTGTGTGTGCGTTGTGTGTTTATTCTGGTGTCGCGTACCCAACGGTTATTGCGTCAATTCAAGCGCATGTGCAGTTGTGATGCGTGCACCCTTGACTAATTTATTGTGACTGGGTGCGATGCAGCAAATGTGAGATATGGTTTTTATCACGACACTGGTGTGCCGTGGTGCTTTTTGCCGGTGAATAACAGTGTTTGTTTAGACTGGATCTTGGTAACGCGGTCACGATAACAGGATCGGAGTGATATGACACGATGTTTACACTATAACTCGACACCACCGAGTGATGACAGGAATATGTCGTTTCGTGTCGTGATTAGTGGCTGTTTTTGATTATTGTGCGGACGGCCTTCCGCTACAACCCAGTCTATGATAAAACCAATAGAAACCAAAAATGAGGATGAATATCAGTTTATTTGGCTAACTCAAATTGGATGATACCTACTCTGTCATATCATATTATGTATGTCATACAGTGGTTTCTGCGATAACTTTTTCCTAACTTGCGATAACGATTCAACGATAATTCTTTCCCCAACCAGCGATAAACGATAAACGGATTTTTTTTTCAAACCCTGACCTGCGATAAGCGATACACGAAAACCGATAGCGATACAATTTTTTAACTTGCGATAACAAAAGCGATAAATGATAATTACCTTTATTTAGTTGAAATATTTATTTATAAACATACAAACTATTTTTCCACAGTGAGCATTTATTGAACTAGACAAAAACTGTCACTGGAACCAGTCTATGGCCTACAAGTTCTATTCGACATTAATATATCTGACTCAGACTCTTCCTCCCTCCTTCCCTTTCTCAAGAAAACATCCAGGAGCTGCATGTTTCCCTTGGTGAAGACCATCTTCTCAAACCTGTCGCTGGTCATGCATGCACGCTTGGGAATGAGGACGTAATCATCAGTGCTGAACATGCGCTCCACGGGAGAAGAGCTGGGCAAGGCCGGGTTGTACTTGATGAACAGCGACATCACTTCTCCCTGTACATGCTGGGGAATTGCCCAGACTTCACTTCTGCCACCTTGCTCCTGCCCCAGGTGCCCACCTCCTTGATGAACTCCTCAATGTTGGGCCCATCCTCATCCATGACAATGGGGCTCTCCAGGATGGCAAATGGGTCGTCGCTGGCTTCTATAGGCTTTTCTGTTACCATGTCCTAGCTCTGGCTGGAGGGGAGAGGGTCAGGTGTCACTAGCGGATCCAGAGGGGGCCTCAGGGTCTGATGCCTCCCAAAAATGTTTCTGTCAACTCCTCATAACCGAGAGTTTCACTAAAAGAGGTCCAGATAAATATTTATTTATATATTTTTTCTGCATAATTCGTTGATATAAACATTGTCGCAAAAACGTTGCATAATTATGTATGTAGACGACTGAACGCCCCCAAATTTCATCCCCTCCCAAAATTGAACTATGGATCCGTCACTGTCAGGTGTGGATGTGATGGAGGTGACGATCTTCCTGATTACCTATCATTGATGTATTCTTCAAGTGCAGGGGCCACAAGTTTCAATATGAAGGGTCACGTTTAAATATGAAGGGTCCATGGTTGGGGTGGGTCAAGTCGCATGAGAGAGAGCGGCACACACCCTCCTAACTCGAGAACTCCAGCGAAACTGGCGCACTGCAGCTGTAAATAATAATGTGTTTGGCCAGCTACACACACTCATATGAGCTCTCATATGAGGGTTTTCAGAATTCATTTGCAAGCCAGAGTTGATCCTTTTAGTCTTTACCCTATATATACTCTCAGCTTGAACTGGTCTGGAAACGTCAGGCTGGCTGTTATGACTATTGCCGCCGTGCACATTTTTTAATTTGTACAATTTTTACATTTGTAAATTTTTCACATTCGTTCTTCTTATTTTGGGACTAGCGATAAGTGAATGAGCTATACTTTTGTAAAACTTTGCCATAAACGATAACCGGTTTGACTTCAGCGATAATCGTTTATCGTTCATTTTTATCGCACACGGCAACCAATGATATCATATATATTACATATCATATAATCGTAACGAGTTGTTTTTCTACGATTTGCATCTGATTTTGACATCCCTGGAAGCAGTTCTTTCAGCGTCTAGGTCGTTGTGTCCACCCTTATATTATATTATGTTTTTTTTATATTCAGTACCAGTCTGTTCTCATCGAGCCAACATTTCAACGAATCCAGTTCAAAATTCACACTCTTTTTTAATGATTTCAAACTCGGATATGAGAGAAATCAATTGGTGTCATCAGCGAAAAGCATATTCAGGGTGTCTTTAGATATATTGAATATATCGTTTATATATAACAGGAAGAGCGTGGGCCCCAGAACCGATCCTTGAGGTACTCCACATACCATACTCATACCATACTCCACATACCATACTCTTCTCATGTGATAACTTTCCTCGGTGATAAACCGCTTGTTGCCTTTCTGTTAGATACGTTTTTATCCAATCATGTCCTATTCCTCTTATACGATACCTTTCAAGTTTTATTAGGAGAATTTCATGGTTTATAGTATCGAAAGCTTTTTTAAAGTCCACAAATACGCCCATGGTGTAATACTTTTTGTCTAGCGAAGCAGTTATACGAGTACTCGTATGTTCAACGGTGTCTGCTATAGCATCGTTAACTGACTTTTTTGATTGAAACCCGTATTGATTGCAGTGTATGATTGTGTGTTTGGAAATATAAGAATTTAGTCTTTTCGAAAACAATTTTTGTATAATTTTGGAAAATTGTGGTAATAGTGAGATGGACCGATAATTTGTGAAAAGTGACTTATCACTATTTTTACATATATAATGTTTTTTAAACATATTCCTCTTTTCACCATTTTTTAACATATTAATAATATGAATTTAGCAATTTTGGAACAATGCCCGATAAGAGTGACAAATTACTCTATACTCTACTCTATATTACAATATACTCTAATGGTTCCAGAGTATATTGTACAGCCACTTTCAGCACCCTCATATCTAAGTTGTTTACATCATATGATTTTTTACTTCTACAGGGGATGATTATGTTGTATATCTCATTTTGTGTGATGGGACTCAAAAATATACTATATTTTTTTTTCAATCAGTTTGTGTCAAACTTTTTGGTTGTTTCTGGATTACTATGCATTGTTTTTTGACCAACTTCAGCAAAATTGTTATTAAAACCATTTGCAATGTCGCAGTCATCATCAATGGTGGTACCTTGGTCCTGAAAAGCAATGGGAGAAGATTCGGCTTTGTTCCGACCCAACGCTGTGTTCAAGATTTTCCAAGTATCTCTGGTGCTATGCTTTGCTTTTGACAGCGCCTCCGAATATTAATTTTGCTCAGCAAGACGAATCAAGGATATCAGCTTGTTGCGGTACTCTTTGTATTTCCTATTCTCTTCTTCCCCACGAGTTGCTAAAAACGCGTTGTACAGCTTGAGCTTGTTTGCATGAAATCTTGAATGATTTTGTCATCCATGGGATATATTATTTCTCATTCACTTTTCTTTTTCTTAAGGGAAAGCAAAAGTCAACTAATTGTATAAGGTATTGTATAAGGTTATTGCAGGCATCATCAACATTTGCGTCTCTTATGCAGGTCCACACTGTTTGCTGTAACAAACCAATAAACTTGAGCTGGGAACTATCTGAGTAATCACGTTGTAATATGCACTTTTTTTGTCGTTGTCTCTGTCTGTTGATTATATAAAATATTGGGAAATGATCGCTGATGTCGTATTCAACAATGCCAGACAATTTGGTTATGCAGGTTTGTAAGAGTATTATCAATTATTGACTGAGACGTCGTGGTCACTCGCGGAGGAGTCGTAATTTGCGCCGTAAATCCGTGATTCCGAAAAGTGTCTGCTGAACAATTTGTTGATACTATTTCTTGTTTGGAAGATTCAGCATTAACCCTAGAAAATTAACCATGATTTAGTAACACCGCCACTAACTATGGGTATGTCGTAACCGATTTTGGAAAGAAGAAAAATTAAATACAAACATTTATTGAAAAAATTTCACATGATGACACTTTATCCATTCTATTTTGTGTTAACATTAAGAGAATCTGGAATGCATTCCAAGGAGGTAGGACTAGTGATGCCAAAAAAACGTTTTTTTTGGTTGCGTTTTTTTTGCAAAAAAACATGTTTTTTAGGTTTTTTTTGTTTTTTTAGAATTTGCTCCAATTGTCATCGGATGTTAGATTTTAGTACATAGAAATGAGTTCAATTGATGTTTTGTACATTTTTACGTGTCTTATTTCAAAGATAATTTGATAATAGTATAAAAAACAAGAATATTTATCAATAAATACCTCAGGAGACTGTTTGAAAGTGCATCCGGGTCCGGTGGTTTAGGTTTTTTTCATTGACAAAACCCATGTTTTTAAAGATGGTTTTAATTATGTGGATATTTGAAATAATTTGTCAGCATAACAAAACAAACTCATTGAATAATCATGTTTTTTTTTTAAAAGAAACCATGTTTTTTATGAAAAAATGCAATGATGTTTTTCAAACTGGTTTTAAATTCGTTTTATTAATGTACAGGTCCAGAAAATGTTGGCAGCAGAACAAGACAAGTTAAATGGTTGGTCAAGTGTTTTTTTTGACAAACATTCATTTAAACCAACGCTTTTTTAATGAAACAATGTTTTCTAAAACAGTATCTATGTAAGATAGATTTGATTGATGTACGTTCAAATACTTTTTGTATAGCAAGTAGCCTGCTGGTATAAGCGGCTGGTTAAACCACTTGATTTAAACTGATTTTTTATACCATGTTTTTTTTCAAAATATATTTTTTTAAAACGGTTTTCGTAGATGTAGAGATTGCGAAAAAAATTGGCGGCAGATCAAGGAAAGTTGAACCAAATTAACTGTTTTTTATTAGTAACCTGTTTTTAGAACTGGTTTTATGGATGATGGTTTCTTTGATGTAGTTATTTGTGTTCAAATACCTTTTTGTACATCAAATATATTTCCTCTGTTGTTTTTTTCCTACACAAAAATATTGTCCGTTTTTGTGGTCCGTTTTTGTGGTCCGTTTTTCTGGTCCGCTGCCACTGCGACCCGCTTTTATATGTAGTCTCATTAGGGACACTAAGTTTGTGTGCATATTCGTAGTATTTGTGTAAATATTTGCAGTGTTTGTGCTCTTATATTTTGTTTGTTTGTTTGTTTGTTTTCACAGTGTTTGTACTCTTATATTATTGTATTTGCAAATAATTGATCTGCTGAATGAAACGATGAAACTAATTATAACCAACGTAGTTAATTTCTGGCAGGAAAAAGTTAATGTGTAAAAAATAATAAAAAAAATTGCCACCTGTTGTTTTTTTAAAAACAGTTTCAGATTTTAGTATAAAAAACGGTTCTCAAACCCTGCTTTCTTACACAATGATTAACTCAATAATTGAATACAAAACTGTACTGTACATAGAAGTGCCGCACAGTACCGTGCAAACAATGATATTAGGGCTTTCAGACGCATTATAACAATTATATTGTGCATATTTAATGATAATTCAATTTGATAGGGTCACTAATAGCATGAATAACCCATGTGTTGATGAAAAATAATTCATTTAACATCCCAAATATATCATTTCCATAATTTGAATTCTTTGCATGACTGTTGAAAAACAAAACAAAAAGAACGTTTTTTTTGGTCGCGGTTTTTTTTGGCAAAAAAAACGTCGGTTTTTTTGAGGTCGCATCTCTAGGTAGGACTATGAGGTACTAAAAGTTGTAACTACAAATAGGAAATTTTTCAAAATATATATGAAAAAATAAAAAGAATAATGTATCATCCGATGACCTCCAGACTGCTCATACGGTCTTTCAGGTTGTGTGAGCCAGTGCCAAATGGGGTGCTGCTCCCGAGCTGCTGCGGCTTCTGTAGGGAAGAGAGGTGTAAAAAGCCTTATTTTATATACCATAAAATTATATTTTTTAGACCATTTTTTATAACATTATGACTGTAGCAACTGACTATTTCTTTATCATGTACAAGTAAATACACTCTTCAGGTGCATTTATACTTACCTCAGCCTTATATACAGTTGCCACACATGGTGTAGTAGTGTTTGGGACACACAGCTCTTTCACATGTCAGACAGCGGAAGCGTGTTTTCTTGTCTGTCTTCGCTGGACATTCCACACAGCGCACCATGTACTTGTTCATGTCTGCTGCAAGCAGTACAGAAGCTCTTGAAACGTCAGGAGGAGTGGGCAGATCATACACACTGTATATATGCTCCTTAAGCTGCCTTGGCAGAGTGTGATGCGCGAGGCGATGGACTGCCCAAGGCTTGACCAGCAACACAGCCAACTCCTGCATATACTGCTTCCTCTTGATCTGCTTGCCACCTGCTCTCTTCATATTGTCCTCGTAGACGATCCACGAATTTATGACCCCAGTGTTGGTCATGCCATAAAAGACACTGAGCGGCCACCTCTTAGTCTTCCTGCCACACGAATACTGCCCACACATTTGGTCGAAAGTGTTCACCCCTCCTTTCGTCCTTTTGTAGTCTTCAATAATCGTTGGCTTTTCACTGCTGGTCAAGGAATTCTTGTCATGCATTGAGGACAAGAGGAGGACAATCTTCTTGCTGGAAGGGGTCTTGGGCACAGGCGACACCAGTGTCATGTCCTTGGTGAACAGGAAGGCACTGTAACCTAGAGCCCGTGTGATCTAGTCCTTCATCTTCTCTGGAATATCTGCATTGTTGCCCCTGACTGTCCCAATCATGGGCATGCCACAATTATGCAGCATGTTCTGCATGATTGGCACTGAGGTAAACCGATTGTCAGTTGTGACATTCCTGTTAGTGTTGTGGTAACGCTCAGTGAGTTCCTTGGTGAAGTAGTGGCCAAGGTTTTGCCCGTCTCTGGCCCGTGTCCCCTGATTCCCAAGATAGGGGATCCCCGAAAGCATGTACTTGCTGTTGACACCGTTGGCCATGACAATCTTGATGCCATACTTGGCTGGTTTGTTGGGGATGTACATGCGGAAAGGGTAGTGGCCACGAACGGCAAGCAGCTGTTTATCGACGGTCAGGAACTCGTGTGGCATATAATGGGTGCTACAGGCCTCGATGAAAATATCCCACACCTTCCTGATCGGGGTAAACTTGTCTGTTTCTCTTCGCTGATCCCTGCTGTCTGCGTCATCAAAGTGTAGGCAGTTGAGGAGGAAAGTAAACCGTCCCTCAGACACAGCTGCTCTATAGAAACAGGAGCCAACTGAAGGGCTCCAGGCTATAGACCTTGGTCTTCCAAAGAAAAATTCAGAGCTTTTGACCTCCAGACTGAAAAAGAAAAATTGCCTGAGGTCAGACGTTGAAATTACTTTGTATCGCAATAGAGAAGCAGCTCTGCCTCCTTACTTCAGTCAAAATGATGAAATCGTCTTTTGTAATGATATTCAAGGCCTTTTCATGCAGATGGGCATCTCACAGTATGAACCAAATGATTGGGGACTTTTCATTGATAGCTCCATCGGAAGCCTCAAATGTGCATTACCTCACAATGGAAATATGTTCGGCTCTCTACCACTTGCTCACTCAACAAAATTGGAAGAGGCTTATGAAAATATCCAAATGGTTCTGGATGTTCTTCAGTAAAACACGCATCAATGGTTGATTTGTGTTTATTTTATAATGACAAGCTTTTTGCTTGGACAGCAAAGTGGGTACACCAAGTTTCCATGTTTTCTCTGTCTATGGAACAGCAGAGCAAAAGAGGAACACTGGGAAAGGAAAGTATGGCCCTCGAGAAGATCCATGACTGTTGGTCAAGCCAACATCGTGAATATGCCACTTGTAAATCGAGAGAAAATCATTCTTCCTCCACTGCACATCAAGCTAGGCTTAATGAAACAGTTTGTAAAAGCTCTAGACAAGGAAGGTAGCTGCTTTGAATATCTGTGCAAAACTCATCCAAATAAAAGCATGGAAAAACTGAAGGCGGGTATCTTCGATGGTCCCCAAATACGGAAACCTGTACGTGACACAAATTTCATTCATTCTATGAATGAAACTGAAGCCAATGCTTGGCGTAGCTTTTGTCTCTGTCATTGAAGGTGTTTTGGGAAACAACAAGGCAGACAACTAAGAATATTTAGTACAGAACATGTTGGACAAATTTCACAAAATAGGTGCAAACATGAGTGTAAAACTACATTACCTTCACATTCATCTTTGACAACTTCCCGGATAATTTCGGGGGGTGTTTCATTATCAATGCTGAAGCGCTAGTAAGCGCTTCACAGTGTTACATTATCTATGCTGAAGGCGGAGTGAAGTACTACACTGCTCTTTACTCGGAATGCTTGAAGCAGAAGGCATTAGGCAATAATTGCGCTTTAGCGACATTCGATTTCCCGCGTGCTGTTTGTTTTGACCTCTGCTTCCTGTCACTTCTACTGTGTTGTGAGGAATATAATAGATTTTATGTGATAATTTTTTTCGCCATGTCGGACGGCTTAAAGTATTTGTTTGGTATTTATGTAAATCAGACAATGCTGAGATTAGCGCAGCTCCATATGGAGTTAATGAATCCATTAACTAAAATTCAGCAAATCAACATAAACCAAATGTAAATGATGAAAAAGAAGCAAAACTAATTATTTGGACCAGAAAATCTGACGGTTTATTCGCACTCAGCTGTTCAAAATTTTCAAACAAGCGTCATTGATGTATCACTTCACAAAATGTTTCATTATCCGTTGACGTCCATCAACTTCCTTCAGCACTTAGGTTAGTGATAATGAAATACAGCCTTGGTGAAATGAGAGACGAACAAGGCGAAATATTTCACCAAGATACTAAAGTGATAGAAGAACGATACCAGGGAAGATGGGATCAGCACATGATGGCCGACTACTGTTGGTCTCTTCAACGCGATTGTCCAAAGAAGCAGTACAGGAAAATGGCGGGAAAACGTGGTTTTTACTGAACCTATGATGAAATTGAAGTACTTTTCGAGCTTAATATCAATATAGATCATACATCCATTCATCAATTCATCGGCTGTGTCATATGTTGTATAATGTACGTTGAACGAATTTATCCGTAAATATTTATTCCTATTGAAACATGAAATATATATATATATATATATATAAATATATATATACTGAAAATTGCCATACTTTTAGTAGATTTTACATTATATTTGCAATTATCTCACAAACTATACCATTTACAAGTCGATTTGGCAAAAGTGAAAATCAATTTGGTGACTCTTACAACTTGAGGTGGTAGTCGCATTGATAATGCAGAATCATATTGTTTATTATTGTTTTAGTAACAAATTTATTATATTCTTATATTCTTATATTATATTCTTGAATTTATTATATTCTTAAATTTATTATATTCTTAAATTTATTATATTCTTAAATTTATTATATTCTTAAATTTATTATATTCTTAAATTTATTATATTCTTAAATTTATTATATTCTTAAATTTATTATATTCTTAAATTTATTATATTCTTAAATTTATTATATTCTTAAATTTATTATATTATTATACTCATGCAAATGATATCAATTAATGTTTTCTTATGTTTAAGAATATATATATAATTTATGAAGCTGCCATCTAGGGATGTATTTTTTGAGGAAGTCCATAATATTTGCATCAAAATGGTCCCATAAGTGATTGGGCTTAGCTCCGATTCAAGGTTAATAAAATAAACTATATACTATTTTCCGTAATTATTTTACGTAAGCCCAGGTAGCTGGCAGAGGAAATTCGTTTTCACTCATAAACCGGCCACCGCAAGCCCAATATGCAGTGTGTTGATGAATTCAACAAAAACAAAGATGCGCACAATAAACACGTGAATACGACGACGCTACGTCACGACACAACACAACTCCACGAACACCGTTCTCGCTCGCCAACTGGCCCGAAACATGAAACACTTCAGCGTTCGACCGTTGGGTGCATCAATCATTCAAGCGCAGCCAAATGGCGCGAAGCATCTGCATGAAATGCAACACACACACACACACACACACACACACACACACTGGTATCCTCCCATTAAGACACTCAAACATATCATATCCTCCCAAACATTACACATGAAAACGACACTGAAACCACAATATTTATCCTGTCATCGGCAAGGATTTTTCTGCATCACCCAAGTGTAAATGCTAACACTTCCACGGCTTATCTTGGTTTGATAGTAAATGAAATTTGATATCAAATATCCATTTTTTTATTATATTAATGCACACTTGTACATTGAACCTTGCCGGGATCATGCCCTTCAGCTCCCGCAACGTTATCGACGGATTCTCCTTGATCGTGGACAAAATATTCTCAATCATTTCTGCAGTTTTTATAGACTTTGAGCCACCTTTTGGTTTTGCTTGAATCGTTCCTTTTCTTAACGACTTATACGCTGTGTTGGTGTTGACTCCCAATGAGTGCGCCACATCCTTCCAAGTTTCCCTCATTTGTGCGCCTTGACCACGCGTGTTCTATCGGCCGCACATATTTTGTTATATTTCATATCTCAACTTTAAATTTCAATTATTGAATGCAATTACAATTATAAATTTAATCTAAAACACACTAACAACCGAGAAACTGCTACACTTGCTACACTAATTGGACGTGTTGAAAATTGTATTCTGACTAAAGCAGAAATTATTTATTTTATTAAATTGTTATTTAATTTTTTTATTTATTTGCGGGTTTCTTTATATTTTGCTCATGCACATGAAGAGCATATGCTTGCGTATGTGAATATGAACGTATGTGCGTATGTGAATTTACAATACAATTGAATTGAAATACAAGAAGTATTATAAATCGTATTAATCGATCTTTAAATACCAATGCGTATATCAACTTATTAATACAATGCGTTTACCAGCTCAAGTTGTTAGAATTACCAAATTGATTTTCACTTTTGCCAAATTAATTTTCACTTTTGCCAAAATGATTTTCACTTTTGCCAAATTGATTTTAACTTTTGCCAAATTGATTTTCACTTTTACCAAATTGACTTGTAAATGGTATAGAGCCAATTTGAATTAACCAACAATATATCCAGTTTTAGCTACATCGAATTACTATAAATCCGTGAAAATATTTTGGCAAAAATTTGTGTGTAGACCAGTGTAATCTGCATCTACCTACCTTTCTTACATCTATCTACCTATAATACTTGCATATTTACTGGCAGTTATGATACTCTTTTTCGAGCCATATGTATCCGTGCCGTTGCACTATTCAGCAGACAGGGTGTTACTTTCCTTCTGAGATGCATATGGGAAATGGAGTTACCTACGAGTTTATAGTACATGAGCCACACAGCAGTTACAGACAAGACGATAACATGAATAAACATATACTGTGTTCAGATTTTAACCCAGTATAATACAGAGAGGCTCAATTTTAGGCAATTATTTTCTTTTCTCACGCATAATTGTTTTCCACATGTTCTTGTTTTCTATCACATTATGATGACTTGAATTGAACTAAAATCAGTTGCGGCGCCAAGGGGAAGGGGGCTTGGAGGGACTAATGCTTCCACAAAAAATGTGTCGATCCCCTCTAATCCCCCCAAAAATCTTGACCATGAACATTTTGAGCGTAGTTCCTCATGTTTCGCCTAACCCCCGCATCTTTAGTCATTATCCCCCTCAGCCACCCTCTCGGAAAAATCCTGGCTGCGCCACTGTGTCAGATATAACATTTGTGCGTCTATGAGGATGATATAATGTACATGGTACGTGCGATTGAGTGTAGACATGCTTATGTGCGCCTGTTAGTTTGTGTGGAAGAAATATATATTGGGAAATTTCTGCACTCAAATTCAAAGTCTTCCCTTGTGGCAACAATTTTACTTTGCGTCCCTCACTGTCCAATTTTTATTTTTATTTCATTGTTATTTATATATATTTCTTCCTTAGGACTTAACTAAAACTAATAATTTGAAAAAGGTAAACTTTATCATATTTATACTAACTTATTGCAGCGCCTAAACGACACACTACAATTTGTGAAAAATGGGTCAAATTTGGATGAGCGTTGTGTTGTGCATAATATAACACTGGTCTACAAGCGAAAACAATTTTGTTTTGACCTACAATTTCAAAACAGATTTGACTAATTTGAGTGTGTTGAATTCAAATCTGTTCTTACATTTTCTCCATCACGTCTCGTTTTTTCGCTTAAGGTATCTTATCTTCACAAAATCCACGAATTTCGTAGTGGGACAGTAGAGCTACTGCTAGGCATTGAGTGTAAAAAATTTATGACCTCAAAAACGAAATCTGGTATCAGGGGATAGGAATGTCATCAATAATGACCGGATGTTCAGGCAAAATGTCAATATTTGCCTATTTAAGGGGTTTTCCAGATAAATGCCTATTTTGCTAATTTGTCAAAATGATTGCCTATTTGTCCAAAAAAATATAATTGAATGAACTATTGCAATGTATTTCTATAACATAATTGTACAAGCTAAATGTAACCAGTGATGATGCTGCTAGGCTCAATTCCAAGTTCACTGGGCCGATTTGAGACTCGTGCATTGGCTATTCTGCATTGACGTTTATCACCGGTTAGCTTCTAGGGTGCATGTCTGGACGGTGTGTATGCTTAACCGCATTCTGAGAACAGAATGAAGATATCACAATTCTTTTGCTGAATCAAGAATAAAGATAGCGAGTTTATGACTGCACTGTTGCTAAACTCGATCTTGTAGTTGTATGTCCGTGTGTTGTGCACATACACTTTCAGCGCAGTCATTAAGCGTTTGTCATGCCAGATCTACTTGTTTAACTATAAACGAAGGATTTGCCAGCCAATCATGTTGTCGGTTCTTAAGTGTGAATTGTGTATTGAATGAGCGGAGCTACGAGGGTGAACCAACGAGCTAGAAGAACGTTCAGCATCTGTTAAAATTAGGGGTATATCCGGCCAAATCAATGCAACAAGGTCTTATGCTTATCAAATCAATCAATTCCATTTTGTCCGACGTGATTCGATCATTAGAAGAACATATATCATTGGATACCACATTTACATAGTTAGACACCGAAATACATAGCATAAAACAAATTCCAAATGAAAATGAGCGTGTTATGCAGGTACAGTTCAGAAGCGCACTCAAGGGAGATGAAGATTTTGAGCAACTTCAAAAATGATAAGGTCACTGAAGGCGAAAACGTTAGATCTGGACGTAATATTGGATCAGATAATTGGATCAGATACAATCCAATACAATACAAATCAGATAAAATCACGTCTGTAGTCGTTGCACGAATTTTTAACTTTTCAAGTTCTTTTGTCCGATAGTGGGAACAATTTTACTTGCAAAAAGGTTGAAATAATGGTTATTATGTGTTAAAACATTGGGTAGTATGTTTTTTCAAAATAATTGAATAATTTTTATATTTATATCTGTTTTAATAAATGCCTATATTTGCCTATTTTGTTGTTTTATAGTGACTATTTGCCTGCCTATTTTGCCAGTTTTAGGTGCCTAAACATCCGGTCCTTAGTCATCAATGATCCTCTAGTGGATAGGAAGAAAATTGTATTTCCTCTCTTGCACATACAACTTAGATTGATAAAAAAGATCGTTAAAACTCTTGATCAAAGTGGGGAATGTTTTAGATATATTTGTAAAGCTTTTCCTGCTCTTAGTGAAGAGAAGAAAAAGGCGGAATATTTTATGAACATTAAATTAGAACACCTGTGAAGGATCAGAACTTTATGAAATCGATGAATGAAGTAGAAATAAGAGCTTATAAGGCGCATTGTAATGCGGTGCGGAATTTCTTAGGGAATATGAAAGCGGACAACTAAGAAGAGATCGTGGAAAAGCTATTAATGAGCCTGCGAGATCTGGGGTGTAGGATGAGTATAAAAGTTCACCATTCACACAGCTATTTGTAAAATTTTGCGCAGAATCTTCGGGTTGCGGGCGAGGAAAAGGGAGAACGGTTCCATGATGACATTAAAACAATGGAATATCAGTACCAAGGCTGGTGGGACTCACATATGTTGTCAGGTTACTGCTGGAGCTTGTTGAGAGACAACCCAGAAGCTGTACATCAGTCAATCAGCCAAGAAAATATAATTCAAATAACTGTAATTTGCCCTTAATCTTGTGCAACACACACACACACACGCACACACACACACACACATTACATTACATTAAGACATTTATATCGCGCTTTTCACCCGAGGGTCTCAAAAGCGCTCACACACACGCACACACAAAATACAAACACACACAAGCACAAGAGTCATACACATACACAATCACGAACACACACACTCACCTACATACACACACCCATACACACACACACAAAACAGACATATAACAGACATATAGACAAGTACATATGCGCACAATCACGAACATACACTCACGTTTACATACTCAAAAACACAACAATGCACACGCACACACACACATACATATTGAATAAGATAGCAAAGCCGACATACAGCACAGAAGACAACCCAACATACAACACATTAAGACAACACAACAGGCATACAACGACATACACTCAGATTGACAAATCACAACACAATAGACACACAAATACAAACCAGAAAACACAACATATCAGACACACAAAGACATACACTCAAACAAATAGACAGAGAACACAACACAACAGACACACAAACACAGATAACAGAGCTCAACACAACAACACACATACAGCATACAATGGAGAAACATAAAGACACAAGAACAGAAGACACACGCATGAAGCACATACACATAGAAGACAGAATTAGGAACAGAATTAGGAAACAATCAGACCTTATATTCAGTACTAATATATACAATATTATTATGACAGTAATAAGACTTAGTGAGAAAGAAATTTTTAGTATGTTTTTTGAAAAGAGATAGAGATTTGATTGAGCGTATTGAGGGAGAAAGCCTATTGTAGATACGAGGTCCTAAGATAGAGAAACAACTATTTTAGTGAGAATGCCTAGAAAGAAAGGAAGGTTCAACTAGTAGAAAAGGATCGTTAGAAGACCTAAGAGAAAGAGATGAGGTTTTATAAGACAGAAGGTCAAACAGATACGCAGGCTTACGAAGATGAAGAGCTGAATGAATAATTAAACAAATACGATACTCAACAAGAGCCTCAATGGGAAGTAACCTAAGTTTTTGTAAAGAAGAAGATACATGAGAACCCGAAGGAAGATTAAATATCATACGACAAGCTTTATTAATAATAGATTGAAGTTTCCTAAGCTGGCGGTGGTTGAGAGATAGTAGAAGAGAACAGCAGTACTGAGTTTTACTAAATATGAATGAATTAGCTAACTTAAAGGCAGCAGAGATGGTTATATATCTACGAATGGAATAGATACGCCTAAGTTGATAGTTACAGCACCTGATAATGTCAGATATGTGTGGATCAAAAGAAAGAGAGTTATCGAGTATGATACCAAGACTACGTACAGAGCAGGATAGAGGTATACTAAGAGAAGTAGTACTATTAGAAGATGGAAAGAGAATATACTTAGTCTTATCAGGATTAAGTTTGAGATGACGGGTGAACGCCCATCTTTCTACATCAGATATGATGGTACTAACTGAAGAGTGAGAAATAGACTCAGACGAGAGAAGGATTTGAATGTCGTCAGCGAATATTTGGAAGGACACATCGTGACGACGAAGAACTTTCGCTACAGAGGTAAGATACATATTGAAGAGGAGAGGGCCTAAGACAGAGCCTTGAGGTACACCACAAGTTAGTGGGCAAGCCTCACTACAAGAATCAGCAGAGGTAGAAACAAACTGAAGTCTATCAGAAAGATAAGAGCGAAAGAAAGAGAGAGCTGTGCCGCTAATGCCTAAATCTAACAGAGTATCAATAAGAAGCAGATGATTAACAGTGTCAAATGCAGCAGAGAAGTCTAGTTGTATAAGTAGAACATCATTACCAGAGAGAGTAGATTTGAGAATAGAATCATAGAGAAAAGTTAGAGAAGTTTCAGTAGAGTGAAAGTGCCGGAAGCCAGACTGCTCAGGAAGAAACAAATTGTTAGATTCAAGATATTCAGATATCTGTATGTAGGCAGCCATTTCAAGAACCTTAGACAGCCAAGGAATTCTAGAGATTGGTCGATAGTTAGAAAGCGTGTTAGCCTCCAGACCAGATTTCTTAAGTATAGGGAGAATACTGGCAGTTTTAGATGCAAGAAATTCCCCAAGAGTGAAAGAAGCATTGATGAAATTAGCTAAGAAAGGAAGGAGCAATTCAATGGAGTGAGGAATCCTGGAAAGATCAATGGGGTCGAGAGATGAAGAATGGATTTCAACATGCCTTAAAATAGTTCTACAGTCAGAAAGGGTAACTAAAGTAAAAGAGTGAATAACAGAGGAGGGTAAGGGCGGAAAGTATAATGATAGAGCAGCAGGGAACAAGCAGCGAATCTTATCGATTTTAGACTGGAAGAAATTCATAAATATGGAAGGTAACTGATCAGAAGCAGAATCTGGGAAAACAAGACTACGGGAATTACCTAAAATACTGTCAAAAAGCTTCCAAAGTTTCTTAGAATTGAGACAGGAAGAAATTTTAGAATTATAGTAAGATTTTTTGGCGCAATCACAAAGAAGATAATGATGACGGCGGGCAGAACAGAAAGATTGCCACGAAGAGTCAGTCCTGAGACGACGCCATTGGCGTTCAAGACGACGCAGGGAGGTTTTTGAATATCTAATATCAGTGTTAAACCAAGGACAGCGAGTATTAGTGGAACGGAAGACTTTCACAGGAATAAAGGTTGATTTGAGAGAATCGAGGGATGAGTTGAAGTATCCTAAGAGAGAATTAGGTGGCATATGAACGAAACATTCAGTAGCAAAAGACAAGTGCATATTGACATAAAGAGAGTCCAAATCAGCGTTATGATAATCCGAGAAACTAATAAGTTTGGGAGATTTGTAAGTGATAGGGAGGCGGGCAGAAAATTCAACTAATGAGTGATCAGAAATGAAGGAATCAATAGGAAAGACAGTGAGATCTCTAATAAGAATAGTAGAATCAGAAAAAGAAAGGAGGAGATCAAGTGTGTGACCGTGAACATGAGTAGGGCAGCAGATATGATTACGAAGACCTAATAAATCGATTAATTGTAAAAACATAGAAGAACAAGACTTGAGATGGGGCGCATCAACCCAAAGGTTGAAGTCACCACAAATCACTATCCTAGAAGAGAAAATTGGAAGAAGTGTGTCTAGAAGAGAAGAAAACTCATCAAGAAAAATTGAAGAAAGAATTAAGACGATATATGTTGACAATACATACAGGAAGCGTATTTTTCCCTATTACTTTACAACAGATGTATTCAAATGACTTGATAGGAATTTCTACACTACATAGATAGGCATTAATGATGTTAGAATTATAGACAAAAGAAACACCACCGCCAGAGCATTTAGTAGGATTAGATACATTCATAGGGCGACAATTATGAAAAGCTGAATAGCCAGCAGGAAGAGAGAGGTCAAAGGAGGATATTTCAGCAACAGAGAGCCACGATTTAATAACCAGAAAAATATCATACTTAGGAAGGATGGACGCAAAAAGTGATATTTTAGACCTAATAGACCTAAAATTCAAGAAAGCACATTTTAATAGACCAATTTCATTATTAGATTTAGAACGAGAAATAATAGAAAATGAATCAGAGAGAGAAGAAAGACACTTATCAGCGGATGAAGTGATGATTGAAGGAAGCAGAACTGAAGATCCAGCATCTCTTTCCGAAGTCGACTGCTGAGCACAATCAGTCAGGCCGGCAGTCACATCTAGTTTTCCGAGTTGGAATCCTCGACGGTCTGAGTGCGGCTGATCAGATGAGTCCTCGATGACGTGAAGCAAGGACACGACGGGTCGAATGACGTGTGGCCGACGTTCGCACGACCCGCACGTGCACAGTTGATACACTTGCGGGCATTCTTCGCCGGGCACGACTTGGTAGTGTGCTTTCCAGCACACCACCCACAAGTGGCCTCCTGGGCTCTACACTTGTCAGACTTATGACCATGTCGCTGACATTTGATGCAGCGCGTGACCCAGAAGCGATCGTATACCAGGCATCTGCTGTCGCCCAAGTAGACGAATCCGGACTTCATGATGATGTCACGGATTGTAGGGGAGACAGCCACAACAACTGTTTTGGTGTGCTCCGATGACTTCTTAGAAAACAGCACACGAAAGTCAGATGCGCGGTTGATTGCAGCTTTAACCTGGCTGTTTTTTCTGCTGACAAATTCGGTGATGTTGTCGTTGGCAATGTCAGAGCTGACGGATGTGATTGTCAACTTTGGCAGAACTTTGCCAGGGCACGACGTTTTCAAATGGCTCACATATTTGATGGCCTTCAAGGCGTGACCAACAGTCTTGCTATCTGGCAATTTAACCTTGACAGCACCACGCTTGGTGGTCGTCATACCCAGCACTGGCACAGATTGAAGTGCCTCTGACACGCGCTTGGAATCCACCGCGACTTCATCGGAAGCCTTCACAATGATCTCGCGGGATACTGCTTTTGCATATGTGCGCGGTTGCTGCACCACACACGATGTCGGAGTTGGCAGGAGAGATGTGGGAGTTGGCAGGAGAGATGGAGGAGTTGGCATGAGAGATGGCGGCGTAGGAAGAAGCGGAGACGAGAGTTTTTGCTTGCAGACCAGTTGAAGCTGCAGCTTGATTTCGTTGACAGTCTTAGTCAGATCTTGCAGAGACTGACTGTCAGCGGGCTTTTCCAATTGTTTGGCTTCTTCATCAGCTTTGGCGGAGGGTGACGAGTGAAAAACACTGTCAAGCCATGCACGCATCTCGGCTGTGTTCGAGTCGCGAGCCAGAATGCAGCTCTCACAAGTGAAAGCGCATCTTGTCGTGAAGACGTTCAGCACGACGTATCTTGGAAGACGTGAGCATTTCACGTGCACATATTTGCTGCATTTTGAGCAGCACAGTGCAGAGACAGAGACAGCCATTTTGCACACGCCACAGTTGGTGCCGGCAGGAGGGGAGGCAGCACGGGAGGGCTGGAGTCCGGTTGGTTTGTTTACCACACTCATTACGAGTGCGATAAAATCACCGATCGAGACGAATCACAGGCAGACGCGCATACAAACACACTCACACACACACGAACGCTCACACACACGCACACGAACGCTCACACACACGCACTCTCACACGCAGAAGGGGTCGGGCGGGCCGACGCGCATACAAACACACGGCCCACGCACAGAGACGCCGGCCGGTGTATGAACACACACACACACACGAAGGGTCGGACTAGGC
The DNA here is from genome assembly GCA_916048095.2 of Sacculina carcini. Classification (NCBI taxonomy): domain Eukaryota; kingdom Metazoa; phylum Arthropoda; class Thecostraca; family Sacculinidae; genus Sacculina; species Sacculina carcini. The sequence continues at coordinate 7,539,799 of OU696575.1, read as the reverse complement.
ACAAAATAGCACCTAGCCGCGAAATCCTTAACCACGATCACAACACTGAACACCAGGAAAACGCAAATAGCAGGAGCAACACGAAAACACATCCGCGCAGGACAATCTCTCAAACAAGAGTGAACACACACACACACATACACACACACACACACACATTTCATTTCATTTAATTTCATTTATTGAGTCATTTGTAAAGCGCAATACACACATCATGTCTTAATTGCGCTAATATAAACATTACACACCACGTACATTCATGTACAATCTCATGCATATTCAAATATGTTTCGTATTTACAAAGCACGACAATACAATGCAGACAGAACACAGACAGACGCACACATACGTACACGCGCCCATCAGCACACACACACACACCCACACATATACACATACACATACACACACACACACCCACACCCACACACACACACACACACACCCCCACACACTCACACACATACACATACACCCATTTCATTTCATTTTCATTTATTCGATTATTTGTAATGCGCAATTTACACAATTTGTCTCAAATGCTCAAAGATGGACATATTTATACATAAATGCTTACACACACTATACATACATGACACACGCAAAGGGTTGAACGAGATATTCTTATGTACAGATCGAGGTATCTATTCGGTATGTGGGGATACCAAGGCACACACACACACACGCACACACACACACATCGTCTAGACAGTACAGACACTACGGGACCCACACATACATACACACAAACACGCAGACATACGCACAAATGGGCAATTCTCTACAAGACAAGATCACACTGATAATGTATAAGCTATGAACACGCATACACTTTCAACGGACAAACATACATTGTCAAGCACATTCACACTTGCGCACAGGCAAGCACATAAACAAAGACGCACATCAAAACTCGACAAATTATAACAGTCAGCAAGAGAGAGGCAGGACAACGAACAAATACACACAATGACAATTGACTATTTACAATGAGTACTCGGGTTTTATGAGGAGCCTTTCGCGGTCATATGATTGATCAAGAAGATATTTCTTCAATCGTTTTTTGAAGGACGCTTCAGAGGCGGCGTATCCTTATATCTTATATCTTATATCTTATATCTTATGCATATTGGTAGTTTATTATACAGTCTAGGAGTCATCAAACGAAAACAGCGATTGTAGTGTGTGTGTGTGTGAGAAGGAAAAGGTGGTTCATGCAGAAGGTTCATGTGATTCACTCGAAGATTGTGTACAGAAGAGATCGGTTTATTCGTTAGTAGTTCAAATAGATATACAGGTATCTGATGTACAAGAACAGAGTGTACTATACATAGAAGATTATATTCAATGTAGCCATGACTGGGAGCCAGGCTAGTTTAATGAGATATTTTACAACAGAGCTGTGTCGAGGAAGATTGAAGACAAGACGACAAGCTTTATTTTTTATAATTTGAAGTTTGCGGAGAGTTCTGTGGTTGAGATTGAGGAAGAGAGCAGAGCAGTATCTGATGCGCGAGAGAATGAGAGTCAGCAAGCTTAAGAGTAGCGTCAGTGGTTAAGTGTTTTCTAATAAAATATATGCGACGAATGTGGTAATTACAAGGTCTAACTAATTGGGAAATATGTACATTAAACGTGAGTGTATCATCTATTGCTACGTCAAGATGTTTGGTGACATTTACCAGCCCCGTGTTGCAGTTGGGAGGAATCGCAGGATCATTTCGGCTTATTACCATGAGTCTGGTTTTGTCAGTGTTCAACTTGAGCCGCTTGTTTGCTGCCCAGTGCGTGATGTTTTGCAACAGTTCATTTATAATTGGAATGGCCTGAACAAAACTATCAAATTTGAAAAATATTAAAACATCATCAGCAAAGATTTGATATTGCACTCCAAATTTATCTAAGACATGACGTAATGATATTATATATACATTATATAGCAGTAGGCCAAGAATAGATCCTTGCGGAACGCCAGAGTGCAAGGGAAACACTTGACTGTGGGTTCCATTTACAATTACTGTTTGCGTTCGATCCTTCAGGTAATCTCGAAGAAGCGAGAGCGCACCGTCAGATACACCGCACATTGATAAGTCTTCCAGCAATATTTCGTGGCTATATATATTATATATATATATATATATATATATATATATATTTGAGCCCGCCCGTCGTGCGGAACATATCATAAAGTAAAATTCATATTCAATCTGATTCAAAGAGAATGAAGACAAATTAAAAAGCAAAAAATTAACCTGTAAATATGTTTGCCAATCTTACACGTTTTTTGTATCATTTGCGGGCTTAAATTATAGCTTTTCTTGTAGAAAAAAATTATCTAGACAATGATATAATTTTTATAGCTGTACCATTGCTGGTTTATGAGGAATAGATAGCGGAATATTGACCAAAATATTCACGTTTTTGTGCTAATTTTGCCATTTTGACTTTGTCATTTTTATATATTTTTTTTATAACAACAACAACAACAATGTATTTGTATAGCGCTCACACAGAAACAAGCGCGAAAGAGACAACAATTAGAAACAACAGTACACGACATCAAGATGTGAGAAAAGAAGTAGAAAATTCACAGAAAGGAATTTTTTTTTTAATAATAATGGAGATAAATAAAATGAAAATAAGTAAAAACATAAGTAATTGTAAATTAGACTTTTACACTTCACACCGCCGTAACTTGTTCTAAATACTTTTTTGAAAATAAAAAATTATATCGTGTTGTAGAAAACAAAATTCCCAGCATGATGGTATCATTTATTTAGATGTGTGATAATTAGTTTTTGAGAAATAGAGAAAAACGTAAAAAAAATTGGACGCCTGGAGTTTGAATATTATTTTGAATGTAGATTGAAATTTTGTAATGTTTACATCTTTTATATTTAATTTTTGGATATGAATTATAGATTATCTTGTAGAACAGAAAATTCTCTACACAGTGGTATAATTTTTATTGCTGTACCATTTTTGGTTTAGGAGAATTCGATGGCAGAATATTGACAACAATGTTCGCATTTTTCATGGTTCATTTTGTCTTTTCACCGCTATAAATTTAAAATTTAGCCTATCGTGTAGACAAGAAAAGTTTCCAACGTGATGGTTTAAATTGTTAGCGGGTAGGCCAAGTGTTGGCCGATTAGTAGCTGGTAGAAAATGGACCAAGGAGGGTGGGACAGACACACACACGAACACACACACACACACACAGACACACACGCAGATTATCTCTTTTATATATATAAACAAACAAAACAAACAAACATGTATTTGATATAGCGCCAAGTAGAGCAGAGGCGCGTAAAAGAGATAAACTGGTGCGAAAAATATAAAGGAGTATTAGCTCATAGATGGAAAATAAATGAGCCAGCAAAAATAACACACATGATAAAAAAGAGAAAAACGAGTATAAAACAGCAAAAGAAATATCTTACACAGTAACAAACATCACATCACACATCACATCATAGATTAACACTGGTAACCAAGAAAAACGAATGTAGAGAGAACAAGATTTAGTGCTGTCGGAATGGAGGAGTTAGAGGTGTGGGCAAAGATAGCAAAAATTTTTGCAGAGCAGAAGAGAATGAGGAGTATGATTTTTGCTTCAGGACATGAGGAGGAAGTTGATTGTAAAGACGGGGAGCAGAAAAGTAGAAAGACTTGGCTGACCAGTTTGACTCATGAAGAGCAGGAGGAGAAACAAGAGGTACAGGACGACGACTGGAAGGTCGCTCGCTACACTGTAGGAGGGTAAGTAAGTAGGAAGGGGGAGAAGGCGAGTGAAGAAGTTTATATACAAGATATATATATATATATATATATATATATATATATATATATATATATATATGCATGCATGTTATAATATGCATATGTATGCATGCAATACAATATGCAATGCATGTGAATATATGCATGTTTATATCCTAATTTAGAGACTGTATTTTATTTATTGTACATGATTCTTGTAGTCTTTGCTATTCATTCACTATGGATACGCAAAATATAAAACGAAAACCATTTACTTTGATCATGACCCCTTTGATATATAGGTTGATGAGTAATTTTCATATAAATAGTGTAACAAAAACATAAATCTCGATTATATTCAGACAGGCGCGCGTGGCGCATCACTGCCCCACGCGCGCCTACAAGACGTCGTACTCCAACCGTACCGCAACATGACTTCCAGCTCACACCGTGACACACGGGAGCACACACGGACACACACACACACACACACACAAACACGCACAGTCCTCACCCGCCGCAACAACCAATCTGCTTTGAGCCGGTCAATCGCTCGTCGCCGCGGGGCATGCATACTCGACAAACGCATACACACACACACACACACACACCGAACAACTACACTCACACGCACCGACACAGCTATACACACTCGCTCACACACTTTCGCACGCAATATACAATTCAACTATACACGATCACACATAGACACACTAACACGTTCACGCACTCAATCTTTCACACACACACACACACACTCTCTCTTTCTCTCACTGCACACGATCACACTACACCTCCACCTGTTTTTAAGAATCATAAATCATCAAAAGAACAGGCAATTAAAAAAACGCGAACCAAGCAAACCAGGAACCAATTAAAAAACCTAACTCGACGACGGCATCCACCAGACGCACACATCTTGACTGCGGCGAAACACAACACGGCAGGCCCCAGCATCCACCACGCTCCCGCCTCGCCCGTGTTCTTCAGTGCTCCGCCGCAGCCTGCCGTCCTCTTCATCACCGGCTGCCGCGGCAGGGCACATCACTTCGACCCCAGCACCCACTATGCTCCCGTCGACTCCCGTGCTATCCAGCACCCTGACGCAAACAGCCGGGACGTTGCCGTTCACGCAGGCCACGTCGTCGCCGTCGTTCGTTTCCTTCCTCCGGCCTCAGCAGCACCTCTCTCTCACCTGCCTTCCAGCACCAGCAGCCTCCACCAGCAATCTTCCAGCTGCCAGGCGACGAGTCCAGCGCCAGTGCAGGCGGGACGACGAGCACCCCTCGGCCGCAGCTTCCCTGCTGCCTCCTGCCGGCACCATGCTCTACTGCCGTCCCCCTGCACACCAACCTGACACGCTGCCGAGCACCTCCACCACATTCTCCAGGCCGCTGCTAATACTGGAGGGCACTATCTCTGCTGCTGAAGCCGGGTCACAGACAAAAACCACTTCCAGACAAAAAGGGCCGAAATAGCTTGTGACAAACAAAAATATAACACACACGCACCGTCCTCACCCGCCGCAACAACCAATCAGCGGCGAGCCGGTCAATCGCTCGCCGCCGCGGGGCATGCATACTCGACAAACACATACACACACACCGAAACAACACACGCACTCACCGACACAGCTATACACACTCGCTCACACACTCTCGCACGCAATATACAATTCAACTATACACGATCACACATAGACACACTATCACGTTCACGCACTCACAATCTTTCACATCCTCAATCTCTCTCACTGCACACGAGCACACCATAAATAGATACTGATATATCTCTAAATCCTAATGTGATAGAAAAAATCTGAGTTCATTTTCATAATCAGCCCAAATTTAGTCAGAACTTGTTTTAAAAGCTTATGCCAGAAAAATCGTATTGGCCAGTGTAATCAGTAGAGTTGGGAATTTTATGTGATCATTTTTGGCGTCTTATGTTATTATTATGTGATGAAAAAGGCAAAAATATGTTGTCGAAATCACCAAAATATGGTAAACAATTTTAATATAATACGTGAATTGTTTACTCTTTCGTATATTATTTGCCTTTTAAGCCTGTATCTAGCGATATTCCATCGGGGCATCACCCTTAGATAAGCAAATGTTTCGTAGTACATGGCGAAAGTTTTACCTTGATTAACCCTCCCGATAAGGTAGAGGTGCAGTAGCGACGCCAGGATTTTCTGGTAGGGGGCTAAGGAAAAAGTTGCAGGGATTTGGCGAAAGACTAGAAACTACAATCGAATGCTAATGGTCAGGATTTTTGGGGGGGGCTCACAGGGGCTTGACACATTTCTGGAGGGGAGGGCTTCAACCCCTTCAAGCCCCATTGGTGCTGCCAGTGTAATGGTGTCACTTTGGAATTTCGTTTCGGGGTGCAATGCTCTTATGATTCGATTCTGCATGTACATTTGATATTTTTCGAGTGAGCAGCCAATTTTATGCTCGAGCTGTGTTGCTCGAGCTGCGACTTGAGACCAGCGGACACGTTTTTCTCACACACAACGCAAAACATGCTCTTATCAGACACATTTTCCTGGGAAATTCGACTTCACATTGAATTCCTTTGAGTGTGATAATACAGACGCCATTTGAGTTTAATAATTCCCCAATTAAAGTGTAAATTTGAAGTACAAATATGTATAATCATACCTTACCAAAAAACCAATGTCACGTGCACCTAGCTTGGAGTGATTTGGTCTTCATAGCGAGTTATTGCTTAGCCTCTGAATCTGTCACGCCACTTAGGCCACGCCCACAACCCATATGGTAGGGGTTAGGGCTATACAATGGGTGTAATTCGTGCGACGCCCTTGATATCTGGACTTAAGAAGCTATCAGGAACGTTGCTATATTTACATTGTTAACATTGCTGGCGTTAATATTGTACATTTATGCAGTGTTTGAGTGTATCATAACATGTTGAATACATGATCTATGTAATTACAATTATTAACAGAATATATTAATTTCAGGCGTAACATATATTTTGATAATGTTTCTTAGAATAAATGACATTTTATGTGAAAAAATATTGTTATGTGATTACTAGGGCTGCCAAAAAATTAACCTAAAAATCAGAAAAAAGAAACTTTATTTTCGAGAAAAAGTAACCTATAAATAACCTGAGTTTTAATGTTATTATCACTTTTGTATCACTTTATCACATGTTTATCAAGGCTTTTTCTGATTAGTGTGCTATATGAAATACACGGCTTGTTTGTTGTTTGTTTGTGAACCTAAAAAGTAACCTAATAACCTATAAAAAGGTAACCTAAAATAATCTAACCTTGGTAAAAATTACCTACTTCAAAAAAGGTCAATTTGTGTTTGCAGTTCTTAAGGAAGAAAATACACCAGTCCTTTTTTCTATCCTCTTTCCGAGTTGGTACTATTTTTCCACCCTCTCCGATCTGGTACCATTTTTACAACAAACCACCAAAAGCGACTTAATAGTATTTGGCTAGCATCGCAAAAAGGAGCATAACCATCAAAATGTAATTTAAAGTGGAGAGCAAATACAAAAGTGAAATACTCTAATTGCAAATGTAAATATTTTTTAGTAATGGTCGCAATAATGTTCTTTATCTTGTTTCAATTGATTTTTATTTTTAATTAGCACGTACTACATCTTGTATTTTAGTGTGAGCGTAAACATGTGTGAATGCCCCCGTCGTCCCATATGTAGCACCCTGTGCTCACAGTCTTATAAATGTCAAACGTGGGAAAATGGCGCTATCTCACGCCGTGAAAATAATGTGATAATTCCTGTTCAAGTATATGCGTACTGTCAATTGCTACAGTGCTGTATCTGGTATAGAGAGCCCACACATCGTACTATACCACGCTCCAAACATCTCACGACAATCTCCGGTTGGTGGACATTTCCTAAAATGGAATGACGCTATCCTGCGTACTCTAAAACGTATACATATCGATTAGCGCAGATATCAAGGTGGATATCAATTGCTAAATCCTAACAGCCGAAATTTTGACATTTCTTGATCTTCAGACCTAATATTCCATCTCTTTTCCTATTTTATTCTCATATATACCGTTTTTGTGCCTCCTATCTGCAAAAAGTCACCAAACTTTGTGGTAAACATACCTAATAACAAGAAAAATAACAAAAGGTAACCTGACAATAAATAAGTAACCTAAAAGCAAAAAAGTAACCTAACGATGAAGAAGTAACTTTTCGTAACCTAATAACTTTTTTTATAATTATCGTACACACCTTTTCATGCAGTTTTACGTAGCTTATGAAAAAGCGACCTCTAGGTGAAAAAGTAACTTTATTAACCTTTGGCAGCCCTAGTGATTACATAAAATTCCCACCTCTGGTAATCAGACTATATCGCATTAGAGTATGTCCAATGCTGTATTCGATGCTGGTCTTACTTTTGGAATCGGATGTCAGGAGAACATTTCCCATAACGTGATTGTTCCTATATGGGAACACTGGTAGGATAAAGGTTAATTATGCGTTTTCATAATATCCTACAGGCATTGACAATTATTGAGGCGACAGTTGACTTGAGGAAAATATTACGATTTTGCATCATTTATGACAGTGTTTCTTAACCTTTCTAGGTGATCGCACCCCTTTCAAATGAGTAGTCAGTTCTCGCACCCCCATTATACACGCAGTCAGCTCTCGCACTCCCTGGATCCTTGATAGGTATACGGAAATATATAAATACAAGCGACATAATGACACAACTTTTTTATTCAATATTCATTTATACAACTAAGCAACTAAGTAAGGATTAAGCAAAATTAGGTTTTTAGGAAAATACAACGCATATGTTAAACACGTAATTTCTTTAAAAAATAATGACAGGAATCATCACACTCTCTAGGATCCAGGCTCGCACCCCTAGGGGGTTCGAGCACCCCCTCGAGCACTTATTAGGTAGCGTCAAGTGGATATTGATTATGTTGCAGATGCTTTTTCACTGTTTAATTGTGTAACTTCCGATTTGCTCAATTTACCACAGTGATAATTTCGAAATTATTAATACACCTTTCAAATATCACTTTTTTGAAATCGGCGGTCATTGAGGGCCGCCTTTTTGAATTTTTACGGCTTTTGCCTATTAGAACTATTTATTGAATTTATGTATTGACATTCACATTCACTTCTTTCATGATCACTCTTATTTATTTCATTGTTCCATTATTCATATTCATTAATTAATGTGCTTTAACTTTAAATAGACTGGGGGGTGCCGTATGTCCATATGTCCGTATGTCCGTATGTACTGGCGTCCTAGAGGCCGGTACACCCCAAAACACAAATAAACAACAACTTCTTAGAAGTATATGAGAATATTAGTGCGGTCGTTGTTTCTCTTCGATCGGCTGTAGAATCCTAGTCAGTGGGATTATATTCACCATAGTATATTGAGTTTAGTGTTTTGTCGTGTGTATATATGTATGTTGTTCGTTTGCTCTGTCTTATCTTTGATTTTGCCGCTCATCATCATTAGGGCTGTCAGGTGTTGACAGTTACTTTTTCACTTAATGATCAATTCTTTCATAGGATACCTAAAACAACATAAATAAGTTGCATGCAATCATTAGATTGGGAATTAGATGAACATTAGATTGGCAATCATTAGATTGGGATTTAGTCCCGCAGGGAAGTGTGTTGGGTCCTATTTTGTTCAACATTTACACTGCTGACCTGTACACAATCACACGCAACCCTGTATATGGATATGCTGATGATATCACCTTGATGGCTGTAATTTCATCTCCTTCGGACAGACCACAGGTGCGTCAAACGGTCAACGACGATCTCAACAGCGTCCTGAAGTGGTGTGAGAGGTGGAATATGATGCTGAACACTTCGAAATCTAAATGCTTCTAGGTCACGTACCGTTCAGCCTTCACATGGAGCTATCCTCATAAATGACGCCCAACTCAGCGTGTGTGATGAGCTCAAAATATTGGGAGTACATGTAGACTCAAAGCTGACGTTTGAGAGTCACATTCGGAATCTAGTTTGTTCCGCATCGCGGAAACTGGGAGTTATTAGAAAGGCATATCGGATGTTCGGTAGCAGCACAATCTCAAAAAGTTGTTTTGGCTGTTTCATTTTGCCAATTCTGGAGTACTGCGCCCCCGTGTGGTCTTCTGCTGCGGATTGTCACCTCAATCTCATCAACAGAGTTGTTAGAACTTGCAAGTTCCTCTGTGGTGACTTGGTTCTTGGTGATCTTTGCCATCGTCGAAAGGTCAGCAGCGTGTGCATGCTGTACAAGATCAAGTACAACGACCATCATCCGATGTGCAAGTCAATTCCTGATGATTTCGTGGCAGCAAGAAGCACACGGCTTACATCCAAACAGCATTCGCAGTGCATGGCTCCAATTCGTTGTCGTACAAAACAATTCCAACGTTGCTTTCTTCCGGCCACTGTGTCTACCTGGAACACGTTGAAGGAGGAGGCTTTCTCGCAGAACGATTTGAAGAAATTCAAGGCCAAAGTAAATGAAATGCTACTGAAAGAGCGGAATTGACTGTTGAGTCTTATTAATTGTATATTTATTCATATTTATTGGTATTTATTCATGCTTATTGTTATTTATTCATGCTTATTGTTATTTATTCATGCTTATTTTTATTTATTTTATATTTATTTATATTTATTCTTATTTTACTCTTTGTTTATCACTATACATTATTGGTTGTTGTTATTTATTAAATTATACTTTTACTCAGTGTTGGCTGTTGTTGTTGATTGAATCATATTTATTGTTGTTGCTGTTTATTGAATCATATTTATTGCTGTTGTTGTTTATTGAATCATATTTATTGTTGTTGTTGTTTATTGAATCATATTTATTGGTGTTGTTGTTTATTGAATCATATTTTTTGTTGTTGTTGTTACTTTTTGGATCGTATTTATATTTATTCTTGGATGTTTCTTATTGAATCATATTTATTGCTCTTAATTGTTATTTATTTCTTATTTATTAATATTTATTCTTATTTATTGATGGCTGTTATTTACTGAATCACATATTTATTGTTGATTGTTATTATTTATTGATGAACGTGGGCGGAGTGACATTATGGATTGTTATCGGGTGATGGTTTAATATTTATTGTTATTTATTTATTATTTTCTTTCCAACTCTCTTTCTAGACTTTTTCTTTTCGAACTCTCTTTCTCTCTGAATCTTTTGGGCGCTTCCGGTACATGGGGCCACCTTAGGTTGGTAATAGTGCTTGCACTCTTCCCATGCTACTGGATCTGCCTGTAATCAATAATAATAATAATAATTAGTATAAAGTTACTAGGCTACCAAAGGTTTGTTATTCATCGTTAGGCTACTTTTTTGTTTTTGAATTATTCTTCTTAGTTATGTTACTCTATTGTTTTTGGGTTATTTTTCATCTTTAGGCTTCTTTTTATTTTTTTTCTTGCTATTAGGTAACTTGATCGCGGCGTTTGGAAACTGTCTTCCAAATTAAAGGCACAACCAGTTATATATTCAGCAGGTTTTGTTTGGTTTAAACCAATGTTTTATAAGAAAAATATGTTTTTAATTTTTTTGACAGAAATGGTGTTTCTCATATAGGAATGCTAAAATATTTTCAGAATTTGTAAATGAGTTCATTAAGACAGTTTTAAATCTTCATAAATATTACTTTTTGGTATGATTAGGGTTTGCACGATATGGGAAACATTTTTATTAACATTTTTGGTTTTTGCTGGGGAAGCTTTGTATTTGGTATTTATGAGAAATCCTAAATATTTTTACACTATTATTACTATTATATTATTACACGAAATACACTATTTTTAGAAACCTCTGAGTTAAAAAATCTGAGTGTTAAGTTCAGTTCAGTTCATTCAGTTCATTGTATTGGACATATTCAATTTCAGTTGACACATATCATTATAAAGTGGCCAAAGCCAACAGTGGCTTATCGGCTCGTCCAAAGAGACCAATCTACGATCTTCCACATACATGCTCGTCATACATACATGCTCAGTAACACACTCCCACACACACACACACACATACATGAATGTACACCTACACATGTATACTTACTCACATACACAGTACACAAAACACACACACACGCACATTTCCATATTGGCGCATCCCTGTCCCGCTGGTGCCTGTATTGCGACGATGTGAAGGTGTGGAGGCGCACCCAGGCGACTTTCAGTGGAGAGTCATTTATACATGAGAGTCTTTCTCAGCTTTACCTTTGTTCACTCTGAAAACAAACATGAATTAACCTCCATTGACAAAACGATTTTTAGTCACTAGGTTTTCATAAATAAGACCACTGTGTATTTGGATTTGGAGTTTGCAAACATATATGGGTGTTTAAAATCTACTGCTTTCGCAATTGGAATCGGTTTAAAACTTCCGTTGCCTATAGATGCTACAAGGTGAACTTCAAGATACTGTGTGTACATTTTTATGATTTCATTGTTATCTTTTTTAAATATTTACAAAACTCTTGGTAAGTGGTACTAAAATATGTTTAACTATTCAGTAAATAGCATGGTACAATCTTTTTTTTGATTTGTGTGTTCAAAGTGTAAAAAACCGTGGTGTTTGTTTTTTATATATAGAAAACCCCTTTTTTCTAACCCTGATATCCAGAAAAATAACTCCTAAATTAGGAAAAGAGGCATATGTTTATAGATATGGATATGCCAATATTTTGGCTGGTCAAATTTAACACTTGATCTTCGATTTACTTTCTGTTTTACCGAATATCTTTATTCTACTTTTACACATTTGGTTACGTAGGATAGTGCCCTTCTATTTTTTTGGAAATGCACACGAACCAGAGTGTACCACGATGTTTGGAACGTCGAATAGTACGTTAGATAGAGTTCTATACACAATGTTGCACAATAACACTTGTCAAAGTCCATTTACTTGGACAGAAAGTAGGTAGTAGCACGTGATTCTTGGGTCTTGGCATAACGCCCTTTTCCCACGTTTGAGCTCAAACGAGGAAGCAACGAGGCTCCTTACATGAGGACGGGGGCATTCGCACATGCAGTTTTTACGCTCACGCAGACAAACACTTCAGCACGTTATTACTTGTTAGTGATATGCCACAAAAGCCTGAAACAATATAAATTACATTGTTACGATACTTAACAAGAAATTATGACATTAGCAAGGAGCGCCTTCACCTATTCATTAATTTTCAGCATATTCTCACTTTTTGATGTTTATGTTCGTTTTTGCGATGTTAGGCCACTTTTGTAGCTTGTGAAATTAATGGCACCAAAACAGAAAGACAGTGGAAAAGAGGGTTGTAAGGACTGGAGTATTTCTTTGTTGCGAAACTGCAAAAACAACTGTTGTTTCGAGATATCATAAGCTATTTCAGGTTACTTCTTAAAGGCTACTTTTTCTTGAAAATATAGTTACTTTTTCTAGTTTTAGGTTACTCTATGACAGTTCTAATAATTATGTTTGCACTATATTTTTGGGTCTCTGCGCATTAATCCGGACGATAAGCATTATATTCGCAGTGATTGGCGTGTGCTATTTGATGGGAGGATCTTGGTATATATGATCCTGGGATTGTTTAGATTTTAATTTAGAATAAGGTGACCGTTTTTGTAATCTTTAAACAAAGGACATTTGTACGTGCATAGAAAATGTATCTTCCTATTAAAAAATGACATTTTAGCCGGACAGCCCCAAAAAGAGGGCATGCCCGAGGAAAAGAGGATGTACGGTCACTCTATTTTAATAATAGCATCGCTGACATAGCTTCAGTGAATGCTCCATTACGAGACCTGTTCAAAACAACTTGTTCCGATTTTTTTATCCCCCGTACGGCTTTCCATCCTTTCCGAGGGTGAACGAAGGCTTGACATCCTATCGGCCTAAATAGTATACCGAAAGACACTCTGATCCGCTTTTCCCTTCCTTCTAGCTGGCTATCAATTTACGACCAGGTGAATACACGCAAGTTTATAAACTATCGAACCAATGGAGCACGATACACGTACGCAAACAGCTTACACATATATGCAAACAATATTGGGGCACATTACAACACAAATACACATGTTATGTCACAATGCCCATACTTTCGTACATATATAAACCTTCACTTTCCACATTAGCCAGATCAATCCACAATAGTTATTGTTTACGGTATTCTGCATATATCTGAACCTTCAAACAAGTCTACTAGTACTTTAAAGGATAACTCTACTGACGTTATGCAGGAAGCTGCGAGAATGACAGTTATATACATCAGAAACCCCACCTGCAGTCCAGATGCGAGCATCTCGCCGGCTTACTACTAGATTTTTTACGGGAACTTTCCTGGTTGGGCCCCTTCATGCAGCATAAGGGGAAAATAAGCACACGTCTTCGCTACAAGATATCGTCAGTGAAACAGTGGAAGTTGTCATCCCATTCTGGTAGATGGTTATGATCAATAGCATGACCAAGTAGCTGCACATGTCTGGGCATGACAATATATTTGAGTCACGGCCCAAGCTGTAAGAAGAGAGGACTGTCACGGTACAGAAAATAAGAGGACAAGCAATGAACATATCAGAGAATGTGGCCAGTTCTTTAGTTGCCGCATAGAAAAGCACTGCTGCTGCTGACTGGTGGATTTGTCCAAGGGACAATTAAAGTATACATGATATGGATTGCTCTCAGGCTCGTTCTCGGTCCTCATATTTCCAGGATGATGTGACTCTCACATTCCACAGGAATCATGGAGCATACATATATATGCAATACCGCATATCCTCTTAGATTGCCCGACAATTTGTGACGACGATAGTATCTGATACTTTGAAGGTTGGAGAGCCAACCTGAGTGATTTAATATGTTCACGTTAAAAACAGGACGAAAGGCGAGGTATTTATCAGTCAGTACTACAAGGCAGAATTTATCAATGGTCCTCTCAAGTATCCTGCTTCTACCGTGGTGGGATGATGCTAAGGATGTCAAGAGAGAGACTACGCTCCCATCAGAGAATTTGGCACTGCTTGTCTCAATATCACCTGTATGTCTTTCTACCGCTACCATTGCTACTGGTGCTGCCAGCGATATACATTTCAACAGGAACAACTCAATAAGACTAACCAATGGATTTACTTGATACATGGAAGCTTACTTGAGTAATTACAGTCATTGTGCTTGACACAACATCCAGCAACAGTGGAGTACATCGTGAATTGCCAAGCTACTTGAGTAGCAGCCTGGTTAAAAGGTGTTCTACCTCGTCTACATGCACCATATTCACTAAGTGCTCGTTGGTGCCGTATGGAGGAGTCTATTTGGAAATACAAGATCACAGATAATCCTTCGTTCAAATATGTCAATGACATTTGGGCTAGCATAAATATGTGATGGGGAAAATGTATAAAACACATGCACAAGTGTTGCTCATTTTTTGGCGATGAAAAATTGTGGGTATGAGTATTTCCATGATTTTGACGTTGTTGAACTAATTAGTGTTATGCGATTTTATATGATGTATCAATCTGTATATAATATTGTACTCATTGTCTGCACGTGAATGTGTGCCATAGGTATGTGTATATGCGCGTGTGTCGTAGTGTATGCTTGTGTATTTACTTGAGTGGATGTATTTGTGTGTTCGACTGTGTCGAATGATAGTGGCGCGATCTGTTAGCTGTCTGCTGATTGGCCGGTGTCATTGCTGAGATCCGGCAGTGGATCCGGGTGGTTAGTTCGTGTGATTCCGTGCTGTCTTTGCGTTTTGCGTGTTATTCTGTGTAGTGGGTGTTTGTCAAGTGTGTTTGCGTAGTCAGCAAGTTGAATGTGTTGTATCAATTTTTATATATATATATATATATATATATATATATATATATATAAATTGATACATATATATAGGTATATATATATATATATATAAATTGATACATATATATAGGTATATATATATATGCATATACATATACCTGTGTACCTGTGTACCTATATATATATATACCTGTATAATTTTGCTACATTTTAGAATCATTCATGCTTGAATAGATTTCAGGGGTCAATAATCCAATTTGAAAATTACAATCAATCAATCAATCAATGGGAATAATCAATTCCTAAACGAGAATAACACTTCCATTCACTTCCACGTATCATTTATGTAATGAGTTAAACATGTCGAGAATATACGGAAACTTTTGGTCGCTGTGTTCATAGTGTTCCCACATGGGAACATTTCAATAAATTACATACTTTTGTCTAGCGAAAAATATTTATTTATTTAAATATTAAATAAATATTTATTTTATTATTTTATTATTTATAAAAATAGTTTGTATGTTTATAAATAAATATTTCAACTAAATAAAGGTAATTATCATTTATCGCTTTTGTTATCGCAAGTTAAAAAATTGTATCGCTATCGGTTTTCGTGTATCGCTTATCGCAGGTCAGGGTTTGAAAAAAAAATCCGTTTATCGTTTATCGCTGGTTGGGGAAAGAATTATCGTTGAATCGTTATCGCAAGTTAGGAAAAAGTTATCGCAGAAACCACTGTATGACATACATAATATGATATGACAGAGTAGGTATCATCCAATTTGAGTTAGCCAAATAAACTGATATTCATCCTCATTTTTGGTTTCTATTGGTTTTATCATAGACTGGGTTGTAGCGGAAGGCCGTCCGCACAATAATCAAAAACAGCCACTAATCACGACACGAAACGACATATTCCTGTCATCACTCGGTGGTGTCGAGTTATAGTGTAAACATCGTGTCATATCACTCCGATCCTGTTATCGTGACCGCGTTACCAAGATCCAGTCTAAACAAACACTGTTATTCACCGGCAAAAAGCACCACGGCACACCAGTGTCGTGATAAAAACCATATCTCACATTTGCTGCATCGCACCCAGTCACAATAAATTAGTCAAGGGTGCACGCATCACAACTGCACATGCGCTTGAATTGACGCAATAACCGTTGGGTACGCGACACCAGAATAAACACACAACGCACACACACACACACATGGAAAATCGTTTTACAGTCATCTGTCTAGATCAATTGTCGATATAAAGCCAGGTGCAGTCCGTCTTGCCTCAGTGTCAAACCGTCAACAAGCTTAAACGTGAAGCATGAAGACGTGCAAAACGTGAGTGCTTGCACGCTTGCACGTGTCACGCTGCGCATTCGCATGTGTGCGTATGGGCGTATGTGTGAGCATATCAGAAGGTAATAAATTTGACCTCGACGCGTCAGCGGGTCAATAGACTAGAACCAATTGCACCAAAATGGTTTGCAAACACATCTCAGTTGATCGTGTATTGTTGACGGCACTAGCGCTTCTTGCGACGCGGATCCGTTGTGAGCTGATCATATCGCTGGACAACACAGACTACAACAGCGGCGTGTGGACAGTGCACTCTGCCCGCCGCAACATCACCGTGTCGGCCGTGGTACCGGGAGGAGTTTACGCCGCGCTGGAGCACGCTCGACAGCTGCCGCACTCCGTCTACTATCGTTTCAACGATGTGCGCTACGCGTGGGTGGCGCAGCTCGATTGGACTTTCGAGCGCCACTTTCACATTCCAATACAACTGTTCATTAGTCATCGCCGATATCGTGCTCACTCAACGACCCCTGGTGCCCGATGGACTGTCTTGCTCAACGAAGTGGATACGGTCGCCAACGTCTCAATTAATGGCCAACTGATAGGAACAACCGTCAACCAATTCGTGCGCAACGAGTTCGACGCCACAGCGGCAGTCCGCGCCGGACGCAACCATATTGCCGTCAGTATTGGCTCGGCGCCCGTCTTCGCTAGACGCCGGTACCTGCAACTGAGCGGCGCGCCTCAAGGTTACCCCGTGCCGCCCAAGTGCCCACCGCCGCAACAACACGGCTTCTGTCACGTCAACTACGTACGCAAAATGCAGGCGTCGTTCTCCTGGGACTGGGGTCCGGCAGTCGCCGACAGCGCCATTTGGGGTGGCGTACACCTGCACCTCCACTCCGTGGCGCGTATGCGCGCTTTCATGCTTTAAACATATTTAAATAACATTTTAATAAATGCTCACTGTGGAAAAATAGTTTGTATGTTTATAAATAAATATGATAAATAAATATTTAAAAAATAAATAAATATTTAATATATATTTATCTGGACCTCTTTTAGTGAAACTCTCGGTTATGAGGAGTTGACAGAAACATTTTTGGGAGGCATCAGACCCTGAGGCCCCCTCTGGATCCGCTAGTGACACCTGACCCTCTCCCCTCCAGCCAGAGCTAGGACATGGTAACAGAAAAGCCTATAGAAGCCAGCGACGACCCATTTGCCATCCTGGAGAGCCCCATTGTCATGGATGAGGATGGGCCCAACATTGAGGAGTTCATCAAGGAGGTGGGCACCTGGGGCAGGAGCAAGACAACATTTAAGTATTTATTTATTATAGCAATACTTTTTGTCTAGCGAAGCAGTTATACGAGTACTCGTATGTTCAACGGTGTCTGCTATAGCATCGTTAACTGACTTTTTTGATTGAAACCCGTATTGATTGCAGTGTATGATTGTGTGTTTGGAAATATAAGAATTTAGTCTTTTCGAAAACAATTTTTGTATAATTTTGGAAAATTGTGGTAATAGTGAGATGGACCGATAATTTGTGAAAAGTGACTTATCACTATTTTTACATATATAATGTTTTTTAAACATATTCCTCTTTTCACCATTTTTTAACATATTAATAATATGAATTTAGCAATTTTGGAACAATGCCCGATAAGAGTGACAAATTACTCTATACTCTACTCTATATTACAATATACTCTAATGGTTCCAGAGTATATTGTACAGCCACTTTCAGCACCCTCATATCTAAGTTGTTTACATCATATGATTTTTTACTTCTACAGGGGATGATTATGTTGTATATCTCATTTTGTGTGATGGGACTCAAAAATATACTATATTTTTTTTTCAATCAGTTTGTGTCAAACTTTTTGGTTGTTTCTGGATTACTATGCATTGTTTTTTGACCAACTTCAGCAAAATTGTTATTAAAACCATTTGCAATGTCGCAGTCATCATCAATGGTGGTACCTTGGTCCTGAAAAGCAATGGGAGAAGATTCGGCTTTGTTCCGACCCAACGCTGTGTTCAAGATTTTCCAAGTATCTCTGGTGCTATGCTTTGCTTTTGACAGCGCCTCCGAATATTAATTTTGCTCAGCAAGACGAATCAAGGATATCAGCTTGTTGCGGTACTCTTTGTATTTCCTATTCTCTTCTTCCCCACGAGTTGCTAAAAACGCGTTGTACAGCTTGAGCTTGTTTGCATGAAATCTTGAATGATTTTGTCATCCATGGGATATATTATTTCTCATTCACTTTTCTTTTTCTTAAGGGAAAGCAAAAGTCAACTAATTGTATAAGGTATTGTATAAGGTTATTGCAGGCATCATCAACATTTGCGTCTCTTATGCAGGTCCACACTGTTTGCTGTAACAAACCAATAAACTTGAGCTGGGAACTATCTGAGTAATCACGTTGTAATATGCACTTTTTTTGTCGTTGTCTCTGTCTGTTGATTATATAAAATATTGGGAAATGATCGCTGATGTCGTATTCAACAATGCCAGACAATTTGGTTATGCAGGTTTGTAAGAGTATTATCAATTATTGACTGAGACGTCGTGGTCACTCGCGGAGGAGTCGTAATTTGCGCCGTAAATCCGTGATTCCGAAAAGTGTCTGCTGAACAATTTGTTGATACTATTTCTTGTTTGGAAGATTCAGCATTAACCCTAGAAAATTAACCATGATTTAGTAACACCGCCACTAACTATGGGTATGTCGTAACCGATTTTGGAAAGAAGAAAAATTAAATACAAACATTTATTGAAAAAATTTCACATGATGACACTTTATCCATTCTATTTTGTGTTAACATTAAGAGAATCTGGAATGCATTCCAAGGAGGTAGGACTAGTGATGCCAAAAAAACGTTTTTTTTGGTTGCGTTTTTTTTGCAAAAAAACATGTTTTTTAGGTTTTTTTTGTTTTTTTAGAATTTGCTCCAATTGTCATCGGATGTTAGATTTTAGTACATAGAAATGAGTTCAATTGATGTTTTGTACATTTTTACGTGTCTTATTTCAAAGATAATTTGATAATAGTATAAAAAACAAGAATATTTATCAATAAATACCTCAGGAGACTGTTTGAAAGTGCATCCGGGTCCGGTGGTTTAGGTTTTTTTCATTGACAAAACCCATGTTTTTAAAGATGGTTTTAATTATGTGGATATTTGAAATAATTTGTCAGCATAACAAAACAAACTCATTGAATAATCATGTTTTTTTTTTAAAAGAAACCATGTTTTTTATGAAAAAATGCAATGATGTTTTTCAAACTGGTTTTAAATTCGTTTTATTAATGTACAGGTCCAGAAAATGTTGGCAGCAGAACAAGACAAGTTAAATGGTTGGTCAAGTGTTTTTTTTGACAAACATTCATTTAAACCAACGCTTTTTTAATGAAACAATGTTTTCTAAAACAGTATCTATGTAAGATAGATTTGATTGATGTACGTTCAAATACTTTTTGTATAGCAAGTAGCCTGCTGGTATAAGCGGCTGGTTAAACCACTTGATTTAAACTGATTTTTTATACCATGTTTTTTTTCAAAATATATTTTTTTAAAACGGTTTTCGTAGATGTAGAGATTGCGAAAAAAATTGGCGGCAGATCAAGGAAAGTTGAACCAAATTAACTGTTTTTTATTAGTAACCTGTTTTTAGAACTGGTTTTATGGATGATGGTTTCTTTGATGTAGTTATTTGTGTTCAAATACCTTTTTGTACATCAAATATATTTCCTCTGTTGTTTTTTTCCTACACAAAAATATTGTCCGTTTTTGTGGTCCGTTTTTGTGGTCCGTTTTTCTGGTCCGCTGCCACTGCGACCCGCTTTTATATGTAGTCTCATTAGGGACACTAAGTTTGTGTGCATATTCGTAGTATTTGTGTAAATATTTGCAGTGTTTGTGCTCTTATATTTTGTTTGTTTGTTTGTTTGTTTTCACAGTGTTTGTACTCTTATATTATTGTATTTGCAAATAATTGATCTGCTGAATGAAACGATGAAACTAATTATAACCAACGTAGTTAATTTCTGGCAGGAAAAAGTTAATGTGTAAAAAATAATAAAAAAAATTGCCACCTGTTGTTTTTTTAAAAACAGTTTCAGATTTTAGTATAAAAAACGGTTCTCAAACCCTGCTTTCTTACACAATGATTAACTCAATAATTGAATACAAAACTGTACTGTACATAGAAGTGCCGCACAGTACCGTGCAAACAATGATATTAGGGCTTTCAGACGCATTATAACAATTATATTGTGCATATTTAATGATAATTCAATTTGATAGGGTCACTAATAGCATGAATAACCCATGTGTTGATGAAAAATAATTCATTTAACATCCCAAATATATCATTTCCATAATTTGAATTCTTTGCATGACTGTTGAAAAACAAAACAAAAAGAACGTTTTTTTTGGTCGCGGTTTTTTTTGGCAAAAAAAACGTCGGTTTTTTTGAGGTCGCATCTCTAGGTAGGACTATGAGGTACTAAAAGTTGTAACTACAAATAGGAAATTTTTCAAAATATATATGAAAAAATAAAAAGAATAATGTATCATCCGATGACCTCCAGACTGCTCATACGGTCTTTCAGGTTGTGTGAGCCAGTGCCAAATGGGGTGCTGCTCCCGAGCTGCTGCGGCTTCTGTAGGGAAGAGAGGTGTAAAAAGCCTTATTTTATATACCATAAAATTATATTTTTTAGACCATTTTTTATAACATTATGACTGTAGCAACTGACTATTTCTTTATCATGTACAAGTAAATACACTCTTCAGGTGCATTTATACTTACCTCAGCCTTATATACAGTTGCCACACATGGTGTAGTAGTGTTTGGGACACACAGCTCTTTCACATGTCAGACAGCGGAAGCGTGTTTTCTTGTCTGTCTTCGCTGGACATTCCACACAGCGCACCATGTACTTGTTCATGTCTGCTGCAAGCAGTACAGAAGCTCTTGAAACGTCAGGAGGAGTGGGCAGATCATACACACTGTATATATGCTCCTTAAGCTGCCTTGGCAGAGTGTGATGCGCGAGGCGATGGACTGCCCAAGGCTTGACCAGCAACACAGCCAACTCCTGCATATACTGCTTCCTCTTGATCTGCTTGCCACCTGCTCTCTTCATATTGTCCTCGTAGACGATCCACGAATTTATGACCCCAGTGTTGGTCATGCCATAAAAGACACTGAGCGGCCACCTCTTAGTCTTCCTGCCACACGAATACTGCCCACACATTTGGTCGAAAGTGTTCACCCCTCCTTTCGTCCTTTTGTAGTCTTCAATAATCGTTGGCTTTTCACTGCTGGTCAAGGAATTCTTGTCATGCATTGAGGACAAGAGGAGGACAATCTTCTTGCTGGAAGGGGTCTTGGGCACAGGCGACACCAGTGTCATGTCCTTGGTGAACAGGAAGGCACTGTAACCTAGAGCCCGTGTGATCTAGTCCTTCATCTTCTCTGGAATATCTGCATTGTTGCCCCTGACTGTCCCAATCATGGGCATGCCACAATTATGCAGCATGTTCTGCATGATTGGCACTGAGGTAAACCGATTGTCAGTTGTGACATTCCTGTTAGTGTTGTGGTAACGCTCAGTGAGTTCCTTGGTGAAGTAGTGGCCAAGGTTTTGCCCGTCTCTGGCCCGTGTCCCCTGATTCCCAAGATAGGGGATCCCCGAAAGCATGTACTTGCTGTTGACACCGTTGGCCATGACAATCTTGATGCCATACTTGGCTGGTTTGTTGGGGATGTACATGCGGAAAGGGTAGTGGCCACGAACGGCAAGCAGCTGTTTATCGACGGTCAGGAACTCGTGTGGCATATAATGGGTGCTACAGGCCTCGATGAAAATATCCCACACCTTCCTGATCGGGGTAAACTTGTCTGTTTCTCTTCGCTGATCCCTGCTGTCTGCGTCATCAAAGTGTAGGCAGTTGAGGAGGAAAGTAAACCGTCCCTCAGACACAGCTGCTCTATAGAAACAGGAGCCAACTGAAGGGCTCCAGGCTATAGACCTTGGTCTTCCAAAGAAAAATTCAGAGCTTTTGACCTCCAGACTGAAAAAGAAAAATTGCCTGAGGTCAGACGTTGAAATTACTTTGTATCGCAATAGAGAAGCAGCTCTGCCTCCTTACTTCAGTCAAAATGATGAAATCGTCTTTTGTAATGATATTCAAGGCCTTTTCATGCAGATGGGCATCTCACAGTATGAACCAAATGATTGGGGACTTTTCATTGATAGCTCCATCGGAAGCCTCAAATGTGCATTACCTCACAATGGAAATATGTTCGGCTCTCTACCACTTGCTCACTCAACAAAATTGGAAGAGGCTTATGAAAATATCCAAATGGTTCTGGATGTTCTTCAGTAAAACACGCATCAATGGTTGATTTGTGTTTATTTTATAATGACAAGCTTTTTGCTTGGACAGCAAAGTGGGTACACCAAGTTTCCATGTTTTCTCTGTCTATGGAACAGCAGAGCAAAAGAGGAACACTGGGAAAGGAAAGTATGGCCCTCGAGAAGATCCATGACTGTTGGTCAAGCCAACATCGTGAATATGCCACTTGTAAATCGAGAGAAAATCATTCTTCCTCCACTGCACATCAAGCTAGGCTTAATGAAACAGTTTGTAAAAGCTCTAGACAAGGAAGGTAGCTGCTTTGAATATCTGTGCAAAACTCATCCAAATAAAAGCATGGAAAAACTGAAGGCGGGTATCTTCGATGGTCCCCAAATACGGAAACCTGTACGTGACACAAATTTCATTCATTCTATGAATGAAACTGAAGCCAATGCTTGGCGTAGCTTTTGTCTCTGTCATTGAAGGTGTTTTGGGAAACAACAAGGCAGACAACTAAGAATATTTAGTACAGAACATGTTGGACAAATTTCACAAAATAGGTGCAAACATGAGTGTAAAACTACATTACCTTCACATTCATCTTTGACAACTTCCCGGATAATTTCGGGGGGTGTTTCATTATCAATGCTGAAGCGCTAGTAAGCGCTTCACAGTGTTACATTATCTATGCTGAAGGCGGAGTGAAGTACTACACTGCTCTTTACTCGGAATGCTTGAAGCAGAAGGCATTAGGCAATAATTGCGCTTTAGCGACATTCGATTTCCCGCGTGCTGTTTGTTTTGACCTCTGCTTCCTGTCACTTCTACTGTGTTGTGAGGAATATAATAGATTTTATGTGATAATTTTTTTCGCCATGTCGGACGGCTTAAAGTATTTGTTTGGTATTTATGTAAATCAGACAATGCTGAGATTAGCGCAGCTCCATATGGAGTTAATGAATCCATTAACTAAAATTCAGCAAATCAACATAAACCAAATGTAAATGATGAAAAAGAAGCAAAACAAATTATTTGGACCAGAAAATCTGACGGTTTATTCGCACTCAGCTGTTCAAAATTTTCAAACAAGCGTCATTGATGTATCACTTCACAAAATGTTTCATTATCCGTTGACGTCCATCAACTTCCTTCAGCACTTAGGTTAGTGATAATGAAATACAGCCTTGGTGAAATGAGAGACGAACAAGGCGAAATATTTCACCAAGATACTAAAGTGATAGAAGAACGATACCAGGGAAGATGGGATCAGCACATGATGGCCGACTACTGTTGGTCTCTTCAACGCGATTGTCCAAAGAAGCAGTACAGGAAAATGGCGGGAAAACGTGGTTTTTACTGAACCTATGATGAAATTGAAGTACTTTTCGAGCTTAATATCAATATAGATCATACATCCATTCATCAATTCATCGGCTGTGTCATATGTTGTATAATGTACGTTGAACGAATTTATCCGTAAATATTTATTCCTATTGAAACATGAAATATATACTGAAAATTGCCATACTTTTAGTAGATTTTACATTATATTTGCAATTATCTCACAAACTATACCATTTACAAGTCGATTTGGCAAAAGTGAAAATCAATTTGGTGACTCTTACAACTTGAGGTGGTAGTCGCATTGATAATGCAGAATCATATTGTTTATTATTGTTTTAGTAACAAATTTATTATATTCTTATATTCTTATATTATATTCTTGAATTTATTATATTCTTAAATTTATTATATTCTTAAATTTATTATATTCTTAAATTTATTATATTCTTAAATTTATTATATTCTTAAATTTATTATATTCTTAAATTTATTATATTCTTAAATTTATTATATTATTATACTCATGCAAATGATATCAATTAATGTTTTCTTATGTTTAAGAATATATATATAATTTATGAAGCTGCCATCTAGGGATGTATTTTTTGAGGAAGTCCATAATATTTGCATCAAAATGGTCCCATAAGTGATTGGGCTTAGCTCCGATTCAAGGTTAATAAAATAAACTATATAATATTTTCCGTAATTATTTTACGTAAGCCCAGGTAGCTGGCAGAGGAAATTCGTTTTCACTCATAAACCGGCCACCGCAAGCCCAATATGCAGTGTGTTGATGAATTCAACAAAAACAAAGATGCGCACAATAAACACGTGAATACGACGACGCTACGTCACGACACAACACAACTCCACAAAAAGGTCAATTTGTGTTTGCAGTTCTTAAGGAAGAAAATACACCAGTCCTTTTTTCTATCCTCTTTCCGAGTTGGTACTATTTTTCCACCCTCTCCGATCTGGTACCATTTTTACAACAAACCACCAAAAGCGACTTAATAGTATTTGGCTAGCATCGCAAAAAGGAGCATAACCATCAAAATGTAATTTAAAGTGGAGAGCAAATACAAAAGTGAAATACTCTAATTGCAAATGTAAATATTTTTTAGTAATGGTCGCAATAATGTTCTTTATCTTGTTTCAATTGATTTTTATTTTTAAATAGCACGTACTACATCTTGTATTTTAGTGTGAGCGTAAACATGTGTGAATGCCCCCGTCGTCCCATATGTAGCACCCTGTGCTCACAGTCTTATAAATGTCAAACGTGGGAAAATGGCGCTATCTCACGCCGTGAAAATAATGTGATAATTCCTGTTCAAGTATATGCGTACTGTCAATTGCTACAGTGCTGTATCTGGTATAGAGAGCCCACACATCGTACTATACCACGCTCCAAACATCTCACGACAATCTCCGGTTGGTGGACATTTCCTAAAATGGAATGACGCTATCCTGCGTACTCTAAAACGTATACATATCGATTAGCGCAGATATCAAGGTGGATATCAATTGCTAAATCCTAACAGCCGAAATTTTGACATTTCTTGATCTTCAGACCTAATATTCCATCTCTTTTCCTATTTTATTCTCATATATACCGTTTTTGTGCCTCCTATCTGCAAAAAGTCACCAAACTTTGTGGTAAACATACCTAATAACAAGAAAAATAACAAAAGGTAACCTGACAATAAATAAGTAACCTAAAAGCAAAAAAGTAACCTAACGATGAAGAAGTAACTTTTCGTAACCTAATAACTTTTTTTATAATTATCGTACACACCTTTTCATGCAGTTTTACGTAGCTTATGAAAAAGCGACCTCTAGGTGAAAAAGTAACTTTATTAACCTTTGGCAGCCCTAGTGATTACATAAAATTCCCACCTCTGGTAATCAGACTATATCGCATTAGAGTATGTCCAATGCTGTATTCGATGCTGGTCTTACTTTTGGAATCGGATGTCAGGAGAACATTTCCCATAACGTGATTGTTCCTATATGGGAACACTGGTAGGATAAAGGTTAATTATGCGTTTTCATAATATCCTACAGGCATTGACAATTATTGAGGCGACAGTTGACTTGAGGAAAATATTACGATTTTGCATCATTTATGACAGTGTTTCTTAACCTTTCTAGGTGATCGCACCCCTTTCAAATGAGTAGTCAGTTCTCGCACCCCCATTATACACGCAGTCAGCTCTCGCACTCCCTGGATCCTTGATAGGTATACGGAAATATATAAATACAAGCGACATAATGACACAACTTTTTTATTCAATATTCATTTATACAACTAAGCAACTAAGTAAGGATTAAGCAAAATTAGGTTTTTAGGAAAATACAACGCATATGTTAAACACGTAATTTCTTTAAAAAATAATGACAGGAATCATCACACTCTCTAGGATCCAGGCTCGCACCCCTAGGGGGTTCGAGCACCCCCTCGAGCACTTATTAGGTAGCGTCAAGTGGATATTGATTATGTTGCAGATGCTTTTTCACTGTTTAATTGTGTAACTTCCGATTTGCTCAATTTACCACAGTGATAATTTCGAAATTATTAATACACCTTTCAAATATCACTTTTTTGAAATCGGCGGTCATTGAGGGCCGCCTTTTTGAATTTTTACGGCTTTTGCCTATTAGAACTATTTATTGAATTTATGTATTGACATTCACATTCACTTCTTTCATGATCACTCTTATTTATTTCATTGTTCCATTATTCATATTCATTAATTAATGTGCTTTAACTTTAAATAGACTGGGGGGTGCCGTATGTCCATATGTCCGTATGTCCGTATGTACTGGCGTCCTAGAGGCCGGTACACCCCAAAACACAAATAAACAACAACTTCTTAGAAGTATATGAGAATATTAGTGCGGTCGTTGTTTCTCTTCGATCGGCTGTAGAATCCTAGTCAGTGGGATTATATTCACCATAGTATATTGAGTTTAGTGTTTTGTCGTGTGTATATATGTATGTTGTTCGTTTGCTCTGTCTTATCTTTGATTTTGCCGCTCATCATCATTAGGGCTGT
The DNA here is from genome assembly GCA_916048095.2 of Sacculina carcini. Lineage (NCBI taxonomy): Eukaryota > Metazoa > Arthropoda > Thecostraca > Sacculinidae > Sacculina > Sacculina carcini. The sequence goes on along the minus strand of OU696575.1, from coordinate 7,512,133 downwards.
CAGGTGTTGACAGTTACTTTTTCACTTAATGATCAATTCTTTCATAGGATACCTAAAACAACATAAATAAGTTGCATGCAATCATTAGATTGGGAATTAGATGAACATTAGATTGGCAATCATTAGATTGGGATTTAGTCCCGCAGGGAAGTGTGTTGGGTCCTATTTTGTTCAACATTTACACTGCTGACCTGTACACAATCACACGCAACCCTGTATATGGATATGCTGATGATATCACCTTGATGGCTGTAATTTCATCTCCTTCGGACAGACCACAGGTGCGTCAAACGGTCAACGACGATCTCAACAGCGTCCTGAAGTGGTGTGAGAGGTGGAATATGATGCTGAACACTTCGAAATCTAAATGCTTCTAGGTCACGTACCGTTCAGCCTTCACATGGAGCTATCCTCATAAATGACGCCCAACTCAGCGTGTGTGATGAGCTCAAAATATTGGGAGTACATGTAGACTCAAAGCTGACGTTTGAGAGTCACATTCGGAATCTAGTTTGTTCCGCATCGCGGAAACTGGGAGTTATTAGAAAGGCATATCGGATGTTCGGTAGCAGCACAATCTCAAAAAGTTGTTTTGGCTGTTTCATTTTGCCAATTCTGGAGTACTGCGCCCCCGTGTGGTCTTCTGCTGCGGATTGTCACCTCAATCTCATCAACAGAGTTGTTAGAACTTGCAAGTTCCTCTGTGGTGACTTGGTTCTTGGTGATCTTTGCCATCGTCGAAAGGTCAGCAGCGTGTGCATGCTGTACAAGATCAAGTACAACGACCATCATCCGATGTGCAAGTCAATTCCTGATGATTTCGTGGCAGCAAGAAGCACACGGCTTACATCCAAACAGCATTCGCAGTGCATGGCTCCAATTCGTTGTCGTACAAAACAATTCCAACGTTGCTTTCTTCCGGCCACTGTGTCTACCTGGAACACGTTGAAGGAGGAGGCTTTCTCGCAGAACGATTTGAAGAAATTCAAGGCCAAAGTAAATGAAATGCTACTGAAAGAGCGGAATTGACTGTTGAGTCTTATTAATTGTATATTTATTCATATTTATTGGTATTTATTCATGCTTATTGTTATTTATTCATGCTTATTGTTATTTATTCATGCTTATTTTTATTTATTTTATATTTATTTATATTTATTCTTATTTTACTCTTTGTTTATCACTATACATTATTGGTTGTTGTTATTTATTAAATTATACTTTTACTCAGTGTTGGCTGTTGTTGTTGATTGAATCATATTTATTGTTGTTGCTGTTTATTGAATCATATTTATTGCTGTTGTTGTTTATTGAATCATATTTATTGTTGTTGTTGTTTATTGAATCATATTTATTGGTGTTGTTGTTTATTGAATCATATTTTTTGTTGTTGTTGTTACTTTTTGGATCGTATTTATATTTATTCTTGGATGTTTCTTATTGAATCATATTTATTGCTCTTAATTGTTATTTATTTCTTATTTATTAATATTTATTCTTATTTATTGATGGCTGTTATTTACTGAATCACATATTTATTGTTGATTGTTATTATTTATTGATGAACGTGGGCGGAGTGACATTATGGATTGTTATCGGGTGATGGTTTAATATTTATTGTTATTTATTTATTATTTTCTTTCCAACTCTCTTTCTAGACTTTTTCTTTTCGAACTCTCTTTCTCTCTGAATCTTTTGGGCGCTTCCGGTACATGGGGCCACCTTAGGTTGGTAATAGTGCTTGCACTCTTCCCATGCTACTGGATCTGCCTGTAATCAATAATAATAATAATAATTAGTATAAAGTTACTAGGCTACCAAAGGTTTGTTATTCATCGTTAGGCTACTTTTTTGTTTTTGAATTATTCTTCTTAGTTATGTTACTCTATTGTTTTTGGGTTATTTTTCATCTTTAGGCTTCTTTTTATTTTTTTTCTTGCTATTAGGTAACTTGATCGCGGCGTTTGGAAACTGTCTTCCAAATTAAAGGCACAACCAGTTATATATTCAGCAGGTTTTGTTTGGTTTAAACCAATGTTTTATAAGAAAAATATGTTTTTAATTTTTTTGACAGAAATGGTGTTTCTCATATAGGAATGCTAAAATATTTTCAGAATTTGTAAATGAGTTCATTAAGACAGTTTTAAATCTTCATAAATATTACTTTTTGGTATGATTAGGGTTTGCACGATATGGGAAACATTTTTATTAACATTTTTGGTTTTTGCTGGGGAAGCTTTGTATTTGGTATTTATGAGAAATCCTAAATATTTTTACACTATTATTACTATTATATTATTACACGAAATACACTATTTTTAGAAACCTCTGAGTTAAAAAATCTGAGTGTTAAGTTCAGTTCAGTTCATTCAGTTCATTGTATTGGACATATTCAATTTCAGTTGACACATATCATTATAAAGTGGCCAAAGCCAACAGTGGCTTATCGGCTCGTCCAAAGAGACCAATCTACGATCTTCCACATACATGCTCGTCATACATACATGCTCAGTAACACACTCCCACACACACACACACACATACATGAATGTACACCTACACATGTATACTTACTCACATACACAGTACACAAAACACACACACACGCACATTTCCATATTGGCGCATCCCTGTCCCGCTGGTGCCTGTATTGCGACGATGTGAAGGTGTGGAGGCGCACCCAGGCGACTTTCAGTGGAGAGTCATTTATACATGAGAGTCTTTCTCAGCTTTACCTTTGTTCACTCTGAAAACAAACATGAATTAACCTCCATTGACAAAACGATTTTTAGTCACTAGGTTTTCATAAATAAGACCACTGTGTATTTGGATTTGGAGTTTGCAAACATATATGGGTGTTTAAAATCTACTGCTTTCGCAATTGGAATCGGTTTAAAACTTCCGTTGCCTATAGATGCTACAAGGTGAACTTCAAGATACTGTGTGTACATTTTTATGATTTCATTGTTATCTTTTTTAAATATTTACAAAACTCTTGGTAAGTGGTACTAAAATATGTTTAACTATTCAGTAAATAGCATGGTACAATCTTTTTTTTGATTTGTGTGTTCAAAGTGTAAAAAACCGTGGTGTTTGTTTTTTATATATAGAAAACCCCTTTTTTTCTAACCCTGATATCCAGAAAAATAACTCCTAAATTAGGAAAAGAGGCATATGTTTATAGATATGGATATGCCAATATTTTGGCTGGTCAAATTTAACACTTGATCTTCGATTTACTTTCTGTTTTACCGAATATCTTTATTCTACTTTTACACATTTGGTTACGTAGGATAGTGCCCTTCTATTTTTTTGGAAATGCACACGAACCAGAGTGTACCACGATGTTTGGAACGTCGAATAGTACGTTAGATAGAGTTCTATACACAATGTTGCACAATAACACTTGTCAAAGTCCATTTACTTGGACAGAAAGTAGGTAGTAGCACGTGATTCTTGGGTCTTGGCATAACGCCCTTTTCCCACGTTTGAGCTCAAACGAGGAAGCAACGAGGCTCCTTACATGAGGACGGGGGCATTCGCACATGCAGTTTTTACGCTCACGCAGACAAACACTTCAGCACGTTATTACTTGTTAGTGATATGCCACAAAAGCCTGAAACAATATAAATTACATTGTTACGATACTTAACAAGAAATTATGACATTAGCAAGGAGCGCCTTCACCTATTCATTAATTTTCAGCATATTCTCACTTTTTGATGTTTATGTTCGTTTTTGCGATGTTAGGCCACTTTTGTAGCTTGTGAAATTAATGGCACCAAAACAGAAAGACAGTGGAAAAGTGGGTTGTAAGGACTGGAGTATTTCTTTGTTGCGAAACTGCAAAAACAACTGTTGTTTCGAGATATCATAAGCTATTTCAGGTTACTTCTTAAAGGCTACTTTTTCTTGAAAATATAGTTACTTTTTCTAGTTTTAGGTTACTCTATGACAGTTCTAATAATTATGTTTGCACTATATTTTTGGGTCTCTGCGCATTAATCCGGACGATAAGCATTATATTCGCAGTGATTGGCGTGTGCTATTTGATGGGAGGATCTTGGTATATATGATCCTGGGATTGTTTAGATTTTAATTTAGAATAAGGTGACCGTTTTTGTAATCTTTAAACAAAGGACATTTGTACGTGCATAGAAAATGTATCTTCCTATTAAAAAATGTCATTTTAGCCGGACAGCCCCAAAAAGAGGGCATGCCCGAGGAAAAGAGGATGTACGGTCACTCTATTTTAATAATAGCATCGCTGACATAGCTTCAGTGAATGCTCCATTACGAGACCTGTTCAAAACAACTTGTTCCGATTTTTTTATCCCCCGTACGGCTTTCCATCCTTTCCGAGGGTGAACGAAGGCTTGACATCCTATCGGCCTAAATAGTATACCGAAAGACACTCTGATCCGCTTTTCCCTTCCTTCTAGCTGGCTATCAATTTACGACCAGGTGAATACACGCAAGTTTATAAACTATCGAACCAATGGAGCACGATACACGTACGCAAACAGCTTACACATATATGCAAACAATATTGGGGCACATTACAACACAAATACACATGTTATGTCACAATGCCCATACTTTCGTACATATATAAACCTTCACTTTCCACATTAGCCAGATCAATCCACAATAGTTATTGTTTACGGTATTCTGCATATATCTGAACCTTCAAACAAGTCTACTAGTACTTTAAAGGATAACTCTACTGACGTTATGCAGGAAGCTGCGAGAATGACAGTTATATACATCAGAAACCCCACCTGCAGTCCAGATGCGAGCATCTCGCCGGCTTACTACTAGATTTTTTACGGGAACTTTCCTGGTTGGGCCCCTTCATGCAGCATAAGGGGAAAATAAGCACACGTCTTCGCTACAAGATATCGTCAGTGAAACAGTGGAAGTTGTCATCCCATTCTGGTAGATGGTTATGATCAATAGCATGACCAAGTAGCTGCACATGTCTGGGCATGACAATATATTTGAGTCACGGCCCAAGCTGTAAGAAGAGAGGACTGTCACGGTACAGAAAATAAGAGGACAAGCAATGAACATATCAGAGAATGTGGCCAGTTCTTTAGTTGCCGCATAGAAAAGCACTGCTGCTGCTGACTGGTGGATTTGTCCAAGGGACAATTAAAGTATACATGATATGGATTGCTCTCAGGCTCGTTCTCGGTCCTCATATTTCCAGGATGATGTGACTCTCACATTCCACAGGAATCATGAAGCATACATATATATGCAATACCGCATATCCTCTTAGATTGCCCGACAATTTGTGACGACGATAGTATCTGATACTTTGAAGGTTGGAGAGCCAACCTGAGTGATTTAATATGTTCACGTTAAAAACAGGACGAAAGGCGAGGTATTTATCAGTCAGTACTACAAGGCAGAATTTATCAATGGTCCTCTCAAGTATCCTGCTTCTACCGTGGTGGGATGATGCTAAGGATGTCAAGAGAGAGACTACGCTCCCATCAGAGAATTTGGCACTGCTTGTCTCAATATCACCTGTATGTCTTTCTACCGCTACCATTGCTACTGGTGCTGCCAGCGATATACATTTCAACAGGAACAACTCAATAAGACTAACCAATGGATTTACTTGATACATGGAAGCTTACTTGAGTAATTACAGTCATTGTGCTTGACACAACATCCAGCAACAGTGGAGTACATCGTGAATTGCCAAGCTACTTGAGTAGCAGCCTGGTTAAAAGGTGTTCTACCTCGTCTACATGCACCATATTCACTAAGTGCTCGTTGGTGCCGTATGGAGGAGTCTATTTGGAAATACAAGATCACAGATAATCCTTCGTTCAAATATGTCAATGACATTTGGGCTAGCATAAATATGTGATGGGGAAAATGTATAAAACACATGCACAAGTGTTGCTCATTTTTTGGCGATGAAAAATTGTGGGTATGAGTATTTCCATGATTTTGACGTTGTTGAACTAATTAGTGTTATGCGATTTTATATGATGTATCAATCTGTATATAATATTGTACTCATTGTCTGCACGTGAATGTGTGCCATAGGTATGTGTATATGCGCGTGTGTCGTAGTGTATGCTTGTGTATTTACTTGAGTGGATGTATTTGTGTGTTCGACTGTGTCGAATGATAGTGGCGCGATCTGTTAGCTGTCTGCTGATTGGCCGGTGTCATTGCTGAGATCCGGCAGTGGATCCGGGTGGTTAGTTCGTGTGATTCCGTGCTGTCTTTGCGTTTTGCGTGTTATTCTGTGTAGTGGGTGTTTGTCAAGTGTGTTTGCGTAGTCAGCAAGTTGAATGTGTTGTATCAATTTATATATATATATATATATATATATATATATATATATATATATATATATATATATATAAATTGATACATATATATAGGTATATATATATATATATATAAATTGATACATATATATAGGTATATATATATATATACATATACATATACCTGTGTACCTGTGTACCTATATATATATATACCTGTATAATTTTGCTACATTTTAGAATCATTCATGCTTGAATAGATTTCAGGGGTCAATAATCCAATTTGAAAATTACAATCAATCAATCAATCAATGGGAATAATCAATTCCTAAACGAGAATAACACTTCCATTCACTTCCACGTATCATTTATGTAATGAGTTAAACATGTCGAGAATATACGGAAACTTTTGGTCGCTGTGTTCATAGTGTTCCCACATGGGAACATTTCTGTAACTCAACAACCTATTGTTCGAATATTTTCACTTAATATATACGTTGGGTGTTTTAGACGATCCGTGAATTTAGGCTGAAATCCATCCATATTTTCTATACCTGGGATGATAAAAGTTAATGTTGTTTAATATTATATTTATTTGTATTATCATTTTTCTGTTTATATGTTATTATTTGTTTTTGCTACATATACTGTAGACGTTTTGAAGCGACGCGAGCTCCAACTGGTTGACGGCAAAATATTTCATGTGGCCTGGCTAAATGAGACTCGACTGCTGATCTCGTACGGTCACAACCAAGTCAAACAACTGCACCTTTCTGGTAACTACATCTAGCATTTTGTGGGAGGCTATGGATTGTGAATTAACGTGGTTCCCTGCCATTAAGCTCATGGTTCATTCTAAATTAGTATCCATATTTTATGGGGCTTTATGGTCAGAGTTATTTCAGGGCAAAACTAATTCTGTTTGCCAAAGTTTTTTTCTCTAAATATACAGGCTTCGTTTTAACATGGATGATAGCAATGTTGATCAAGTACAAATACAACAACATGTATTTGATGTAGCGCCAAATATACAATGGTGCGATGGCAGGATGTAATCAAAACAATATATTATGTATACTCAATAGTTTGATGTGCAATAGTTTGATGAAAAACGCAAATTAGCATATAAATGATTGAATAGGACTGATATTTGCAATATACTGTGTAACATACTCAACAATTTGAAAACACTACCGGATAAAAGCTCAAACTTTGGTTGGGCTTATTGGACCGTACTGCTAAAAACTTAATATTTCAGGACTGAAAAGTGGCATGTACTTAATGGATATGTGGGTTTAACCCATTAGCCGCCAGTGCTCTAATCACAGATCAAATATTTCAATTACATTTTTTTCAGGATTGTTTTTTTGAAACATAAATATGCTTCATTTGGTATAATACTTGGACGTTGTACGTATGGTGTTTTATTTTAAATCATAACTTTAGAGTTTTTAACTTGTCCTAATAGATAATTGAAGTAGATCATTTTTACCCTGTTTTCGGTGGTTCTCTTTGTTGACTCACAGGGTAGACACTAAACCTCGAGTAGAGAAAAAATTGGATTTTTTATTTTATTTATTGCCTCATATTGTTTCACAACAAATTTCAATGCTCTCATAATTATAAGTTCTGTATAGGAGCAATATACATTCACTGTTCTATAAATAGATCACTGCCGGAGAACGCTCATAATTACACCATGTTCAGTTACAGTTCATGTTTAAGTGGAAATATGTTCATTGCACGAAATTTAACACAAGATATAAGAACAAATTTAATCTTGAAACAATGCGTTCATGTCGGTTTTTCAAAGCTTTCGAGCACCGGCGGCGCCAAGGGGGTAATTGGAGGGGCTGAAGTTCCCCCCAAATGTGAGGAGCCCCCTAAGCTCCTTGAAAATGCTGACCATTAACATTTCGAGTGTAGTTCCTCATGTTTCCCCAAGCCCCCGCATATTTTCCTCATACCCCTCATTCCCCTACCGGAAGAATCCTGGCGCCATCACTGCCTTCAATTATATAAAATGGTTTCAATCCAAGTCCAGATGGTCCGTATCGGAACAGGAAATGGAATTTTTCGAGCTGTCTGTCGTTGATTATTTATGTCGTATGATAGGGATTGAAGCACTGCCTGCACAGCGTAGTGTTTGCACAATTTCCGTAGTTGGACATCTGGCTCGACTTACAATCGGGTCCCTGACGTCGCCGTTGCTGTTCACGCACGAGGCGAATATGTCCGACGCCTTTGAAGCGGGAGTCCAGCGGAGGCTTCCGCTGCCAGTCCAACGCAGGAAGCGATATGGATGATTGAGTCCGTTTGATTGTCCTGAGATGATTGAGTCCTTACCATTGGTGTAGCGTGCGGCAGGCCACGTTTGTGGCATTGTCGTCATTATATGATAGGCTTGCATATACGTGTTATTGTCAACTTCATATTTGTCATTTTAACCATGTTCCGGTTGAGAGTAACCATGTGTATTTCTCCTCTCACTCTCTCACACACATACACATGTTTGTCCGTGCACTTCACACCCTTCTGCTCTCACATAATGCTTCCTTCGCAGTAGTTGTTATCGCCGTGCCCACTACCGTTAGCCACTCTGTGTATATTATTCGCGGGGCTTGTTATTGTCGTGAGGGTCATATCCTTGTTATTGTCGTGAGGATTATTGTCGTGAGGGTCAACGACACACATGTACGGTGGGCACACGGCTGAAGGCAGTCGTCTCTAGTCGTTGTTGTGAGTAGCTACGCGGCGCAACACGTCCCTCGACTCTGTGCACATTTCTGTTGTAGTGTAAATATGCACGCCATGTGTAATGTATATATTTACATGCCGTACATATTTACACTACACCAACAATGCGCACAATGTGCCTTCAGCCGTGTGCCCACTGTGTATGTGTGTCGTTTACATGACCCTTACACAGCGCACATTGGTGACAATGTGCACGTTCGCTACATTGATCATCTTCATATTAAAGACAGCCACCTCGCGCGTGAAGTCAAGGAGCGAGAACTGTTCGGCTTCTCTACCAACTTCTTGTTAATGAACCAGGCATTCACCAGGCTCATCTGGATCGCGCCCATCAGAAGAGGCGGCTTGTTATTCTTGTTCGCGGGGCTTGTTATTGTCGTGAGGGTCATATGAACGACACACATGTACAGTGGGCACACGGCTGAAGGCAGTCGTCTCTAGTCGTTGTTGTGAGTAGCTACGCGGCGCAACATGTCCCTCGACTCTGTGCACATTGCTGTTGTAGTGTAAATATGCACGCCATGTGTAATGTATATATTTACATGCCGTACATATTTACACTACACCAACAATGCGCACAATGTGCCTTCAGTCGTGTGCCCACTGTGTATGTGTGTCGTTTACATGACCCTCACACAGCGCACATTGGTGACAATGTGCACGTTCGCTACATTGATCATCTTCATATTCAAGACAGCCACCTCGCGCGTGAAGTCAAGGAGCGAGAACTGTTCGGCTTCTCTACCAACTTCTTGTTAATGAACCAGGCATTCACCAGGCTCATCTGGATCGCGCCCATCATAAGAGAGAAGTATACATTATTCTCTCCGATCCCAATCACAAAGTGCGCCACCATCTAATCATGGTGGTCCATTACCCATGCTACTGTTTTATTTGGAGATAACGCGGAGCATGACGACCTCCACTGAGCTAAGGACGTTTGGTTAAGGATATATGCGCCCCAGGTATATTTGGTTCTGCTTAAAGTCCCCGTTCTTTTTTTCTTCCCCAACTTATCTAGCCTAATTAGCATGACCCTACATAATCTAACATACGAGATAGATACTCGTATAAAGAGAGAGACCGACACTGAAGCAGGACCATACCTGGGGCGTAACAGCATAAATGCCGATCTCCAATTTGTCGACGCGGCTGTACCGCAGCGCCTTCACTGTAGGGCGTGCCTGGGGGTAGCTCGTCGCCATGTGTACGAAGCTGCTGTTGTTCCACTTAACAAAAATAATCTTGACAAAAAGTATCCGATTCTTCTGGTCGAATTACTGGTCCATATAGTTCTGAGCCTTCATCTTAACCGAGTTAAGCGGAACCTTCTTGGTTCAATTGGCGCGGGTAGTTCCCGACGCACTGAATCCCATTTTGCTGAACGAGGCGAGAAGTGATGGAGTGGTGAACAATTTGTCGAAGCAGAGATTCTTCCTCGCTAGCGATGTCGACCTGGGACAAGGGGTGGAGGACCATTAGAGAACATATTTGCGATCCGTGCTGAGCAACCTTACTACTTACCCTGGTATAACCAGAAGGCATAGATGCAGCCATCAGATGTGTACAAGGACCAGAAAATTATCCGAATCGAATGAGTTTACCTTGAATTAACTACTTGAGATCGTGATGGCTGTAATACTTGATGATAATTTATCTATTGAAAGTCTTGGAAAAACCAGCAATGTCAACCTCAACCTAGAAGAATATCAGCCTTAACCTCATCAACATCAAGGCCAAGGTCGTCCAGTCGACCACAACCTCATTCATAGTTGGATCACAGTGTGCAGACATGCCGTTCCTATCCGGCAGTGATCTATTTTTAGATCACCATGAAAACTATATCATAGTAATTTTTTCCTCGTAGTTTATCATGTATAATGAACCCAAATATAAAAAATATATAAAACGTTTTTTTACAAAAACCGTCGGTTTTTTAGGTCGCATCTCTAGCGCTATTTAGCGGTATATAAACGGGTGTATTTCACAAATAGGGGGTGAGCGAGGAACACGATAGAGCAGACAGTGAAGAGGCCAAATGTAGGAAGTGAGTGCGGAGAAGAACTGGAGATAGAACATTGGGGACTATGGCATTGTGACAGATAGGATTAGGAACACCAGAGGTAGTAACGGTAACATTAGATATATGATTGAGACTCAATACATTTATTCAACCACCAACTTGTGTTTGCAATCGGCTTTCAAGCGTTATTGCGTGAAACAACTATAAGAGGCCTGCTCCACAAGATTAACACGCCAACAACAGACATCCATCAACATCTCTGTTACAATTCACATTAGAAGGACCGTAAAATTGAACTACCTGGAAGGACCCGAGCCGTCAGTTTCTGAATCCGAAATGGTTTTTGTTGTCATGTAATGTATTTGTAATTCAATTCATGCTTTCTTGCAATTCAGCTGTGTGTCTATGTGTGTGTGTGTGTGTGCGTATGCGAATTAAGACGATGGGGAGTATTTGTCGTGCGTGGACCACCGCACACAGGGTCCAGCGCTGGGCTGGATCAACTGTGCGTGTCTGGTTCACGGCGGCGCAAACAACTGCGATGATATTGCGGTGGCTGGTGATAGACATGGCGTGCTGTACGCGTTCCACAGCGGTCAGGTAATACACTAGGGTAATACACATATGAAAAACTATCAGCAAGTTCATAATTTCATATGAATTGCGTACCTTTTCGTAATCCTTTCTTCAGCCACTTCTAGCAGCGACAGATTAAATCCGTGTTTGTGAAGCCTGGACAGTTAAGAAGGACCACACGGACCCTTTAACGCCGGTGGCAACAAGTGTTGCCAGTATGAATTCTGGGTAACGTTCTGGGTATATGGACAATGGAATATATCCCATTGATATCCTTCAGATATAGTGTGGGCTCAGGTGAGAAGAGGTGCTGGGTGAACACCCCCATTTCGATGGAAGCACATGCGAAACTGAATCATGCGAGAGGCGTCATTTTCTGTCGGGCGCTTGATGGTGTTGACATTGAGGAAGTGTGTGATGGCTTCACATCCCAGAGTGTCATCCGTGTAGAGCGCCTTGTTCGCCGTCGTCAGGGCAGCGAGTTGCATACGCACTCCTTCCTGACGTTCGACATTGCTACTGTGCCGGACGACATCAAGGTTGGTGACATCCGTCAGCGCATCAGAGTCCGCCCCTATGTTTCCAAGCCGATGCGGTGTTCAGGTGCCAACGGTTCGGACACACGAGCAGCCGCTGCAATCATCCATAAATCTGCGGTCGGTGTTCATCGAGCTAGCACACTACTGCTGAGTGATCCAGTGGCATTCACATGTGCGTCAATTGTAAAAGCAGTGGGAACGCGCCTCGTCGCGTGATTGCCCTGAATGGATCAACGAAAAGGAGATATGGGCGATCCGCGCGTCCCAACAATGTAGTATTGGCGAGACGCGTGCTGTGTATCGCAGCTCTCACCCGTCAGTTCCAACGTGCGCTAGTGCAAAAAACAGTCTGCTCAGCCACCGATGCCAGTTGGCGCCTGGAGAAATTGACGGTCGGAGACATGTTACTAGTCGTATGGGCGTGAGGCTGGTCACTCTTGACGATGTTCAACATGCTGTCAACGATCTCCACAAGTCGGTTGGTCGGCGGCCTGAACTCGCCACCACTGCGCGGCCCGCAACAGCCGCACCGCAGCAACCTGAAATGGCTGCTGAACGACGAGCCTCTGAGATCGTCATTCGGCCGGTCAACCGACCGAAACACCGTTCTGGCAAATCGATAGCATCGCCGGTTAGGCACGGCGGTAAAAAGTCGACTGCTGAGCAGACCCAAAGGTCAACTCAGCAGTCTTCACCGAACCGGAAATTCTGCGTTGACTGGACGGTGGTTCACCGCAAAAGCCGCCTTTCAACTAAGTCAGCGTCGCCGAGAAGCGACCGGTCATCATCTGCCGGTCGCAAATCGAGCGCGGGGCATGTTCCTTCGTGCTCGGTGCGCACTGGCGATCAGCTTCCCGCCAATGGAGTGGGATCTTCCGCTGCCATGGAGGTGGAAAACTCGGCAAAGCGCAAGCTCTCAGCCTCTCCCCGTAGGCACATATCACGAGGAGAGAGTTCGTCCAGCAAAGCGGTACGAGTAGGTGCCTCTACTGCCAAGGTGTATGTGCCCTCTTGTGATTTATTTATTTTTTGTTCATATACTTTCGATCTATTTGTTGGACTATTGTCTATATTTATTCACTGCAATCAATTTGTATGTCCAGTTTACAATGGAACATTAGCCAATTATAATAATTTGAGACTACTTTTGAGATCGAATCTTGTTTTAATTGCTGTTCTCCAAGATACCAAACCTTCAAATTCCGTCCCTATTGTGTATTTTAATTTATTTAGTCATGATCATTTTAGCACGATCATAGCTCATGGCGGTGTCTTGCTGACGATTCATACAAGTGTGTCTTGTCGCCAGTTACACCTGGACACTAGTCGCCAGCCAGTTGCGGTGCGTTGCTCTTTGGTTAGTCGTAAGGTGAGCATATGCTCACTGTATCTGCCCCCTGGAGTTCCGCTCCCGCAATCAGAGGTCGAACATCTTTTTACCTCATTATTATCACCATTTTTTATAAAATGCGATTTTAATTCCCACATCCCTTATTTGGCATTTGACGAACGTTGTTGTCGTGTATTGATTTTAGAACCATTATTGATCATGCATGACATTACGTTGATTAATTCTGGCACATGCACTCATGTTACAATTCAATCTGGCAATATGTCCAGTCTAGATCTCAGTTTGTGTTGTCCAAGTCTAAATTTCTACGAACTGTGCCGTTAAAGACCATCCGTACGTGAGCGATCATTCTCCAGTACGAATACGTCTCAATGAGGTACCTGGGCTTGAAACACAACCACCGAAATGAAATTTTAAAAGCTCTGATTGGGTCCGCTAGGACGCTCTGATATGCGAAGCCATTGCTGGTACCAACTTTAGACCTACGGTCGACTGAGGTATATCTGAGGTAATCATCATATGTGCTGAACAATGCATCCCACGCACGTCCTACTCTCCGAAAAGGTTTCCTTCGCCTTGGTGGACAGAATCCTACTCGAAGGTGCTCCGCGAGTGTCGCCGATGCTGCAGATGATTTCGACAGAACAGCACAGATGCGAATATGATCAGCTTCCGCTGCGCAAGCGCCTATGCCCAGAGCACATTTCGCGAGGTGAGGCAGACTTCATGGATAGCTTATATATCGGGCATAAATCGGCATTGTCCTGTATCCACCGTATATAACAGAATGAGGCGCATTGCAGGCAAATACCGTCCCGCTCAGTTACCTTTTTTAAAAATTGATGGTGTGGATGTGATCGGCCCTGTCAGTGTTGCCGATGAATTCGGCCGATTTCTAGCGGAGCGCTACCGTGCAAACGTGGATGATCCCGTATTTGCGACCCACAAACAGCAGTATGAGGAATCGCCCATAGATGTCTCCACTGCCGGTCAGCTTTTATGCAATCGCGATTTCATTGCATCTGAACTGTGCACCGCTTTCAAGTCTCTTAAAGACGTGGCAGAAGACCCTGACAGGATCCACATTATGATCAAACGCTTACCCGCTCCCATGATGTGTGAGTTGTTGCAGGCGTTCAACACCCTGTTGCAGCGAGCGAAGATTCCGGATGCTTGGCGTGAGGGCGGTCTGGTGCCTATCTTGAAACCGGGCTAACGAGTGATACACTGCTGCACTACTGGCTAACTTCGCCAAAAGCAACACAGTTGCTGGGGTTTCAGTTATATTTAGTATACACTAACAGTACTTAACAACACATAACAATACATCATAAAATCATGTACAATACAGAACATTCAAATGCAATATGCAGGTAATACAATCAATCAATATGCGCAGCTATACACACAAGTAAAAATGGGCGCAGCGGGCCACAGTGTAAATTTGCGCAGCGAGCAACAATGTTGTGTAAGCACAGTGCACACAGTTACAATAACGTGCAACTACAAAATGCAGAAATGGGCGGCAATCCCAGACAGAGGTGTGGTCACTCTCTGAAAAGGGCCACGGACTAATATCTAAAGCAATGCTGGTGATATTAGCCTTAGCGGGCGAACAACGAATGAGCGAACAGTAGGAATACCCACTTCACTCTAGCGTTGTGCAATACCCGAGTGACAGGATACGCCAAACTACCGAGACATAGAGAGTAGCTCTGCCAGACTCGAAATGTTCAGCGTATCTACCTTTAGCGGGCAAACAATGAATGAGTGAGCAGAAGAATAACCACTTCACTCTAGCGTTGTGTGAGACCCGAGTGACAGAATACACCAAACTACCGAGACACAGAGACTAGTTCTGCCAGACCCGAAATGTTCAGCGTATTTGTCCTGATGCGAAACACAGGCGCCTTTTTATACGTACACACATGACGTATGACACATGACACATGACACCTGGTCCCAGAGGCCGGTGCACCCCATAAACACAAATAACGAACGAACGAACGAGGCGTCACAACAGAGAACAGCAAGTTGTCTTCGGACGACGGCTGAACGTTGTTGTCGATGAAAACTGGTCGCAAGCGGTAAATGCTCACGATATTTCCGCCGTTGCGCTCGACGGTGAAAGCTTTTGTAGTTTGCTTGAGTCTGCGATACTGCCCGTCGTAAACGAACTGGAGAGGACGGCGGTGGCCGTCATGTCGTATGAACACGAACTCGGCTTACTCCAGTGATGGCAGCTTGAACACTGCCGAGTCGATGGGGCGCGGCTGCTGCGGCTGCACCGAACTGAAATGTTGCGATAGTTCCACTCTGGAAAGGCTACAGGCCAAGATGCAAGAGTGACCAGCCAAGGTGCACTTCAATATTCAGAGACAAGAGTAAGTCCTTAAATATCTGGAAAGAACACCGGCTAATATCTAAAGGAATGCTAGTGATATTAGCCTTAACGGGTGAGCAACGAATGAGCGAGCAGAAGAATAACCACTTCACTCTAGCGTTGTGCGGGACCCGAGTGACAAAATACACCAAACTACCGATACACAGAGAGTAGCTCTGCCAGACCCGAAATGTTCAGCGTATCTGCCCCGATGCGAAACACAGGCGCTTTTTTATACGTACACACATGACGTATAATCGCGTGGTTCTAGAACATTCTCGAACCTACGCGCATACCAAATATACGATATGACTCCGCTCTGTGCTTCCAAACACTGTTGCTAAGTGCGTGTGCAAATGTCAGCATTCTCAGATAGCCTAAATTTAGCAACTAAATATTTCACCGGACAAACGTTAGTCGCTAGTCACTAGGCATAAAGCATATAGCACAAAGCACAACTGAATACAGGACATCAAAATATGAATCACGCAAAATCATTGATCAACGCAAATACGGTAACGTAAAGTTATTAACGTATGCACATTGAATCATGAAAAATAGAATTACAAGAAAACACAAAAGTATATAGAGGTGTACGCCACAACACCTTCGGACTATTTCAAAATTTTACTTACTTCCTGTCTGTGCAAGCTCTTTTAGAAGATGGTGGGCAGTCGACTGTGCTGGTTCTTGGAACACGGCCAGCTGCTTAATCCAGTTCAATACGGGTTTCACCGGGGTCATTCGACCATTGGCAAACTGGTGACGATCAACACACGCGTTTGTGAAAGTTTTCCGCTTGGTCACCATGGCGGGCAATATTTTTTATATTGAAAAGGCATATGACCACATATATATCCGTCTCCCGAATGCGTTATGGAGCAGATCGCCGGTCCTTGCTCTTTTTATACGGCTCATCAGTCCGTTCGCGTCTCGATTACGCACGCGTTGTATATAATCTGGCTTCGGAATCAGTAAAAGGCCGACTTGATGCAATACATCACGCAAGTGTTCGCATTGCTGCTGGTGCGTTCCGCACGACGCCCATCTCCAGTTTCCTATTTGAGGCGGATGAAGCTCCTCTGGCGCTCCGGCGACAAGAGGTGGGCATGTGATACTCCTGCAAAATATCACAATACACAGATAACCCTGCCTAATCAGCCATTCACTTACAAAGTCATGCAGAGCTGCAGCGGCAACAGCCCACCAGGGCGCCGCAGTGCTACTCAAACAAAACGAGGAATTACTGGCTGAATACGGCATAAGAGACAGCCACGTCATGCGGGTGATATACATGGTGGAGTCACCTTGGGAGCTGGTCACACCTCAGGTTGACACTAAATTAGCAGTTCTGCTCAAAAGTCGCATTCACAATTACGGCGTGTATACTGCCTTGTACACCGATTAAACTGTCAAGTGGTGTTGGAAGTACATTTGTAAGTGGAGGTACATGCCGCTCACCTCCGTTTACACGGCTGAATTATACGCGATCATACTTGCCCTGCTTTGCATTCGCTTATCGTCTCAATCATGTTTTTTATTCTCTCTCAGTAAAGCCTGAGATGGGACATTGGACGTGCAGTTATCGCCGGAAGAGATTTGAGGTGGCGCTGTGCCGACTTCGCGTCGGTCACACATGCGGGACCCACCACCACCTACTGCTTGGACAACCACAGCCTATGTGCGGCGCATGTAACGCACCTCTCTCCGTGCGACACGTCTTGGTGGAATGTAATAATCATTAACTGAACCGTCGCCGATTGTTTGGTCGAAATTATGCTATTGACGAGATTATTTGGACAGAACGCCGCTGCTTTTTAGGGTCGGCTGTTTGTTCCCATTGAATTATTGCGATATAACGTTATTTTATACCAAATCAATCATGATGTATGACTTCGTTTTCTACGATCAATACTAATCAATTGATTTTAAATATATTTATTTGCCATATATTTACATTGACTCAATCATGACAATCAAGTCCCCTGAGGTAGGGAGGTTAGAATTATGCCGCCGTAGCTACCGCGTGTCGTAAAAAGGCGACTAAAGGCAGACATGTCTGGTCAGGTTTCGACCTGCTACTGGTACCATGTAACCCGGTACATCCAGCCGCATGGTCGGAATGTCGGCGACTAATCCGACCCCCACTGGCCTATGCCAGTGAGGAGGGTGGCCAGACACCCAGCAGGAAGAAAAACAAGACCTGTCAAAGGGCTGATGAGCTGTTTAGCAGTCAACGGCCATCTGGAAACCCTCCCCCGTCGGAGCGGCAAACAGGATCCTGGCCGCTGAGTGTCACGTCGCCCGGGGTATAGTGGTGGCATGACGCACACTCGTCTTTGGCCTGCGCGTCGAACCCCGACGGGGCCGCTGTTTGGCTCCTCGACAGTGGAGAGAATGGTCCGGCACACCGGCACGGGTGGCCGGATAGGGCTCAAGAGGGTCAAGGGTGAGGTGCCTGGTGCTCGAGGGGGTCGCGCCCGGTGCAGTGTCCGTCGTTTGCAGTGGGGCTGCAGCTGCTGAGTCCATATGGACCGTTAGGGGTCACTGGTCCTGGTCCGGCGCTTTAGCTCCCGCGGACTCGTACCGGGCGGAGCTCGCAGCGAGCTCAGTGGTATTCGGTGCCCGTACAGCGCGCACCACCACTGGCGTGGCATCCCATGCTGGCTTTGCCCGTCCCCCCAGTAGGGCTTCGTGCAGAGGTGGGTGGTCGTGTGCGCAGAGACAATGCAAATATCTGCAGTTTCGGCGAGGCGCGTGCTGTATATCGCAGCTCGCATCCATCAGGCCCGTCGTATGTCGGCGTATTCACAAAGTCGGCTCAGCCTCCACAGTCTGTCGACTCGTTTCTGGAGAAGCTGACTGTTGGAGACTTCTTGAAGCTGGCGGGACGAATGGGCTTGAAGCTGGTCGTGCCTGAGGCTGAACATGAGCATGAACCAACACCGGTTGATCGGCGGTCTGAGGGGACTACCGTGCCGCGGTCGCCAACGGCCGCACCCCAGCGGTCCCAGGCGTCCGCGACCCAGCGGCCCAAGGGGGCCGCTCCCCAGCAGCCCGAAAAGGCTGCTGAGCGGTGACCTCAGCGGGACGCCGATCGGGCGGTCAACCGGCCGATGGACCGTGCTGGCGAATCGGCAGCGATGCCGGTTAGTCAGGGCGGCAAAAAACCGGCCGCTCATCAGGCTACCAAGCCAGCAGAGCGGTCGTGTCCGAGCCGGAGCAAATCCGGAGACTGGACGGTGGTTCAACACAAGAGCCGCCGTTCGGTCAAGTCAGCCTCGCCGAGGAGTGACCGGCGAGCATCTCCCGGTCACAAAGCGAGCGCGGTCCCTGCTTCTCCGCGCCCGGCGGTTGCTAGCGCACCGCCTTCCGCACACGACGGAGCGACTCCCACCACTGCCATGGAGGTGGAGAGTTCCTCTAAGCGGAAGCTCTCGGCCTCTCCAAGTGGGTCCCTACCTGACGCGGAGAGAGGACGATCGGCCAAGCGATGCGATTAGGTACCTGTGCTACCTGGTTTTTTTTGTGTATATGTGCTTTTTCAACGGGAGTATTTATTTGTATTTTATTCTATTATATTTATTTTATGTCCATTTTACACTGGAATATTAGAGGTATTAGACTGAATTTTGATGATTTACTGCATATTTTACACTCCCGACAACCATCGATTTTAGCAATACAGGAGACTAAGTTTTTAATTTCTTGGTATTTTAGTATTCAGGATTTTAATGTTTTTAGATATGATAATCCCAGCTCGACTATAGCCCATGGTGGAGTTATGCTGGCTGTTCGAACCAGTGTACCCTGTCGCCGCCTGCATATTCATTCAGATTTGCAGGTGGTTGCGGTTCGGTGCTGGCTCGGTGTTAGGGAGGTGAGTGTGTGCTCATTGTACCTTCCGCCTGTTCGCCCGTTCCCAAGGGCTGACGTCGATTTTTTAATCACTTCACTTTCACCCCCTTTTTATGTGTTAGGCGATTTTAATGCTCACATACCTTTTTGGGGTTGTGAGGCATATTGTAGCCGTGGTTTTATTATGGAGTATATTTCAACTGTTCGCATGTCCGGAATCGGGAAGCATGTCCGCTCTGGACCTCAGTCTGTGCAGTCCCAGTCTGCAGGCATTCACGAGCTGGACCGTTGATCACAATCTGTATGGGAGTGACCACTTCCCTATATAGATCATTCTCAATGAGGTACCTAGGTTGGGAACACGACAACCGAGATGGAATTTCAAACGAGCTGATTGGGTCCGCTATGATTGCTTGACACTGGAAGCCATGAGCAACCCCACACTTCGACCCAGCGTCGAAGATTTTACTGAGGCCATTGTCACCTGTGCCAAACAGAGCATTCCGCGTACGGCATCGCGTCCCCGGCGGCGTCCTGTCCCTTGGTGGACAGACGCTTGTTCTTCGGCGTTGCGAGAGCGACGTCGTTGCTGGGGTCGCTTCCGGCGCAACAGCACGGTGGCAAACATGCTTTGCTTTCGCCACGCTCGCGCACAAGCTCGATGGACCTTTCGCGAAGCTAAGCGGGCCTCGTGGGTGTCCTATGTGTCCAACATTAATCGGTATTGTCCTATATCCACCATATGGGACCGTATAAAGCGCATCTCTGGGAAGTACCGTCCCACTCCGCTGCCTTCTCTGAAGATCAGTGGCGTGGACGTGATAAATCCGGAGCATGTTTCTGACGAAATAGGCCGATATTTAGCGGAGCGCTGTCGTGCAAACGTAGACGACCCTGATTTTGCGGCGCTCAAACAGCAGTGCGAGAGATCACCCGTTGATTTATCCACCAACTGTCAGCTGCCAATCAACAGCGATTTTTCTGCATCTGAGCTGAGAACAGCCTTGCGATCGCTTCGCGATGTGGCTGAAGGCCCTGATGAGGTTCACAACCTCATGCTGAAACGTCTGTTGTCCGCAGTGCTGTCCACCTTGCTGCAGGTATTCAATGATCTGTGGAATGGTGGGCAGTTTCCAGCCTCCTGGCGACAGGCAATCGTCATACCCATCACAAAACAGGGCGAATCGGGCGATCACCCGTCTGACTATCGCCCGATATCGCTGACCTCCAGTCTCGCTAGCAGCTCTGCCGAAACACCGTACAGTGCCCAGTGTGCTTCTCTCAAACACACTGGAGCGAATTCATTCTTACGGATGGTATACTGCCGTGTACACTGATTGTTCTAAGTCTGCCAGTGGTGTGGGTTGTGCGTTTGTAAGTGGAGGTACGTGCCGCTCGTGCACGCTGCCACCGAGCGCCTCAATTTACACGGCTGGTCTTCACGCTATCCTGCTGGCCCTGATTTTTATTCGCTCATCTTCTTTTTCATTGTTCGTAGTTTAATCTGACTCCCTTAATGCTTTAACTTCATTATCGTCTTTCTCCTTATATCCTCTTATACAGATGATTTTTATCTCTCTTGACATCATCCACCACCAGGGCAAGCGTGTAAAGTTCTGCTGGATTCCGGCCCATATTGGTATTTTGGGCAACGAGCGAGCTGACAGAGCCACAAAAAGAGCTGCTGAACGATACTTTTATTCATTTTATTTCAACTTTCCCATTCCGTATTCGGACTTTTATCCTATTATACATCGTTTCATCCGTTCTCGCGGGCAGTTCTCCTGGGACGAATGTGGTTTTAACTAATTATAAGCAGTGAAGCCCGAAATCGGACATTGGATGTGCTCTTGTCGCCGGAAGAGGTCCGAGGAAGTGGCTCTCTGTCGTCTACTTGTGGGTCACACGTACGACACGCATCGCCATCTTCTACTCGGACAACCTGAACCCACGTGCAGCGCATGTAATGCACGTCTCTCCGTGCAACACATCCTGGTGGAATGCCCATCATTCTCAGAGGCGCGTCAACGTTTTCTTGGATCCGTTCGGACTATTCACGATGTTCTCGGACAGGAGCAATCGGCGGTCATTGAGGGCCGCATTTTTTAATTTTTATGGCTTTTGCCTTTTAGAACTATTTATTGATTTTTATTCTTATGACTTTTATATTCATATCACTCACCCTCACGCTTATTTATTTCATCGCTCCATCACGTTCATTTGCATAGTTTTAGTTTAATTTAGCTAACAACAGACTGGGGGGTGCCATATGGTCCTAGAGGCCGGTGCACCCCCAAAAACTCAATAATCAATCAATCAATCATGACATGGGAGTTGTGTATTTTTTATTATTATTTTGCATCGTGTTTCATAGTGTTTCATTTAATGGGAGGAGAGCGCCATATGGTCTTACAGGCTGGTGCGCCCTTTTACCACCAATTATCATCATCATCATTGTCCACTCAGACACCTTGGAAGACACTCGCTGGAACACGAAACGCTCAGATATTTACCGACGAGTCGCTCGGGCACCGGGGTGGCACAGACCGTGGAATCGGTGGAAGATTTCGCGCTGAGGTGCTTCGGGCACCAGTGCACGATCGATGCCAGTCGTCGTTGGTACCAGGAGACCAGAGGGGACTCCATTGACCGGGTGGCGTTTGTTTTTTAGAGAGGTATTATCGACCAATACGGAGACGTCTGGTGCGTTTACCTGTCCAACTGCAAGCCGCTTCAGATTAATGCTCTGTTCGATGTTTAAGTGCGTTGCTTATGTGATCGTGGCAGGAGGGGTATCATCAGCTGGACGGCTTAAACAGTCGGCGACAGCGTTCCACGAACCAGGCAGGTGATGTATGTCAGTCGTAAACTCGCCAATGGAAGCAAGCTGACGCTGCACCCGTGCCGATCTCTCATTGGCACTGGTGAAAGCATGTATGATCGATGTATGGTCTGTCAGCAGACGATGATATGGTCGGCCCTCCAAGAGGTGACGAAACCGTTTGAAGACGCTGAACTGCACGAACAGCTCCTTGCTGCCGGTGATCCACTTCAGCTATGTCTTGTTAAGAGCACGCGAATTGTACGCCAGCGGTACCTATTGGCCGTGCTTGAATTGCTGAATGACAGCACCGACGGCGACATCTGAGGCATCCGCAATGACCTGTGTGGGAGCATCTTGTCGAGGGTAGGTGAGACGAGAAGCGGCCGCCAGCATTATTTTCGCTTTTTGAAAATCAGATTCTTTTTCATCGCCCCATTGGAACAGGTGTGAATGCGTTGATGTTTGCAGCGGCACTAGGGCTGGGGTACGTTATGGGATAAGTCCGGAGTGTGTGGCAGAGGGAGGAAATATACAGATTAAACAGAAGAGTGCCGAGAAGAGAACCTTGAGGGACACCTGAATCGAGTGGAAGAGGAGAGGAAACTCGGAGTTGCAGCGAACTGTATAAAAACGAGATTTAAGATAGGAAGTTAGAAGAGATAGAGCTGAAGAAGATGCACCAATATTGGCTAGATATTTACGAAGAATCGAGTTATCAACTAGATCAAAGGCGGAAGAAAAGTCTAGGGAGATGAATATTACCGAGTTGCCTGAGTAAAAGGAAGCGAATATGTCATTCAATAAAGATAGGAGAGTCTCAATTGAGTGATTAGACACAAAACCGGATTGGCAATGTTATAGGGCAGAATATATACAAGGGCGGACTTCAGGAAGGATAGCAGCCTCTAGAAGCTTAGAAGGCAATGGAAGCAAAGAAATAGGCCTATAATTACTTGGAATACTAGCATCCATGGAAGACTTTTTAACAATAGGAGAAACAACAGCGTGTTTGGAAGCCAGGAAAGTACCGTGAAGGAAGGGAGTATTCACCAGATGAGTAAGAAATGGATCAAAGAGTATGACGAAGTCGGTAAGTGCCCGGAGGTGTATTGGATCGGTAGCACACCTGGAGGATTGAAGTTTCTTAAGAAATGTGGAAGTCGTGGCTGGAGAAATTGGAGTGAAGGAAGATAGACAGGTATTTGAGGAAGGAAAAGCTGCTGGAAGTGAGGACGGAGGTAATTTGGATTTGGCAAGCAAGACACTCTGTTGTTTTCGTGACAGCGGTCAGCTCGGTGGCCCAAATCAGCTCAACGGTTACAACGGACCATCCAGAAGTGGTCATAGACCGCTCAACAGCGGAGGCCGATGAACAGACGGTTGCCGACTGCTTTGATTCCACGACGAACATCCGGTGAAACGGCGATAATGGTGTGAGACAGGCCTGATTTAGCTATGTATATGAACAGCAGTTTGAGCTGAGATGCAGGAGCGTCTGAAACAATGGGGGGTCTCAAGTGTAAAGACGAAATTAGTGTATCGGGGAATAGGCCTGTGGGACCATTGGCGAGAGTAATTTTGGGCGAAATTGCCGGAGTGGTTTTGTGGACAGTCAATTCGAGATTGCCCAGTTTATTGGCCAGCTTTCTGGCAGTGTCATTGACGGACGCTTCGGAGTGGCATGTGAGCACGACTTCCCCTGTCGACGTTTGGCGTACCTTAGTCACTGGAACCGTGTCGGGAGCCTTCTTTACGGCCTCTGTCTTCACCGTAGAGTTGACTTTTTTACTAACCCCCAGAGCATAGTAATGCCATGCCTTCGCCATGACGTTCGAAGATGGAGTAGGAGCTGAGGTCGGTCCAAGAGAGGGCTTGATTTCGGTGAGGAGTTCATCATTCAACTGGACGAGCTTCGTCTCTAGATTGCGCGAGAGCTCAGTTTTAGAGGAGCGACTGCAGTTGCGCCTGACAGTCACAAACTCAGATGCGCATTCAGGGCACACCCAAAATAGTTTTTGTTTTTTCACGGCAGAGTGAGCCGCCGAAGAATGACAGCCGCATAATGGATGAAACGTACGCTCACACTCCGGACACTTGAAACGAGCGCCCGTTCTCACCTCATCGTCGCAGGAACACGTCCGGACACTATCGCACGATCTCGACTATCGGACACTATCGGCATTGTGACAACACACGAGTTTAAGCTACGCTGGAAGTAAGCAAGCGTGAACACAGAAAAACACGACTGCACAGGACATGGACTGGCACACAACTGTGACTGTACACGCTCCCATGACATATATACATAGACAGTATAATATAGACGTAGAATGTAGACGTTACTTTGTTCTATTTTTAGATCTATTTTGACAGCCCAGTGATAAGGTTGTATGTGGCTGTAACTGTGTCTTATTCACTGATTATATCCTTGTGTGTTTATGTTTGTTTGTGTGGGTCCATGTTTGTCCTTGTGTGTGGGTGATTCCAAGACGGAGCCGGCGTGCAGTGGTCCCGTTCACGACCGTGGGGGCGTGTGCGACTTGATAGTAGTGCCATCTGGCGGCCAGGGCGTGTACTCGTGCGGTCGCGATGGCAATGTGTGTTGTACTACAGTGGCGCGGGATCGGCTGCAAGTATTGGTGCGGTATCGCTTGCCGTGTCAATGGCTGGCCAAATTTGTCCTCGTGCCTCAGCGTCTGCGCATGCCTCTGGTGGCTGGCTTTCGCGGGGTGAGTGCTGAATGGTTGGGTATGGGGTTTGTTGGGCGTTTGTTTCACACACGTTGTCTGGTAGACAAATAAACACACACACCCACACACGAACACGCACATGCACCCAGGTACACACGCACACACAGATGACGCGGATATAATGCGAACCATATCAAACCCTAACGACTGTCTAGCGCTGCAGGAATACCTGAACAAAATCCACAAGTGGGCAGATACCTGACAGATGACCTTCAACGAGACAAAATGCCACTTAATCAAGCTTGACACGGGTGAAAGGCCGTGGATCAAAGATACCATCGGAGTCACGGCACTTCAGGAAGTGAAGAAGCAGAAATACCTGGAGTCATGGTGCAAAATGATTTGTCCCCTGAGGCCCACATTAATGACCTCTGCGCAAAAAATACTATCAGCTGACTAGAATAAAGCATGTGTTCAACTGTATAGATGCGGATACAACGCGGGAATTAATAGTGGCAGTGGTTAGGCCTAAGCTTTAATATGCCGCAGTGGTACGGTGTCCCCACGAGAAGCGTCTGGTGAAAAATGTCGAACAAATGCGGAGTCGCCACCAGATGGGTACCAGAGCTGGAAAATCTCAAATATTAAGACAGATTAATTGCTTTGAAATTACATACTGTAGCGATTCGCTACAGAAAGGCCAGTACTCTCAAGGGAGCAATATAATTTGCGTACAACGCCAAAGCGGGAACAACGTACAATGTACCATGTGTGTGAGTGGTGTCTTAATTTGAACGATCCGGTCATTGATAACGTGGGCCAATCACTTGCCACGCCATCGACAGGTTAGACATGGACCAATCAGAACCCAGAGAGTGGCCTATACAGCAAAAGAACATGTTTAAATATAACACTAATATTATGTAATGTAAAAGAAAACTCCCAAAATAACGATAAATACATAATACAACATGAAACCAATTTATATTAAAAACAGGTAACTCACAATAATCAAAATACAAAATATAACAGTGAAAAGCACAATTGTCGTATACCGCTTATTTGCGTCGCAACCACGCCAATAGGAATAATACAATTATCGTCACCACACTACATTGGAAGAAAGGACACGTGGTGACCTAATTCATATTTTCAGGAACATGACTGAAATCACAGCTCTGAAGGAAATTGTACTAATAAAGCAGGATAAAGGAAGCGGATACGGCAAAAAGCTCGGAAAATCTTGGTCTAAAAACATATCAAGAAATACAGTGTTCATTTCAGGTGAATTGACTTTTGGAATGAATTGCACAAGACTATCGTAGAGGCCAAAACTATAGTAGAGTTCAAACAAAAATTGAATATTCAGTGGGAAAGAGACAGGACAGTCCTAGCGTAAGCTCATTTCCTGTACCACAACTAGGTAGGCACACATGCATACACACACTAGGGGCGGCCCGGTCACGTTATGTTGAAGCTAGACGTGGTCAATGCTTTCAACTGCTTCAACCGCCGCTCCCTGCTGGATGAGGTGATCCGCCGTTTCCCCGTTGCACGGGCGCCTGTCGCACATGCATACGTCCCACCGATGCTGTTATTTCACAGTGCCAGCCTTATCTAGTCATGCCGCGGTGTGCAGCAGGGAGACCCCGTCGGTCCCGCATTGTTCGCCCTCGCGGTCGATCTGGTGGCTCATCAACTTGAGTCACTTCTAATCTTATGTTGCCTCGATGACGCCACAATAGGAGGACCATCAGACGTTCAATCCCACTTCCAGCGTCTTGTCCTAGGCCTGCGCAACATCTGCCTCACACTAAGCACCACCAGGTGTGAGACCATCGGGCTAGGACCCTCCCACGACGACAGCCGATTTGCAGATCCAGATGCACCTACCGGGAGCCACCTCTAAACCAGCGGCAACGGCGTCGCTTCTGAACGCACTCATCGAGTCCGGAGGCATACAGGAAGTCATATACAAAATTCACCGCCAACTGGAGCTCCTCATCAGCCGCACCACCAACATCGGCTCGCACTCGGTGCTGTACTTCCTGACCAGATACGCGCCGGCGCCGTAGGCCATGTACCTGATGATAGCATCACCAGTATACAGGGCGACCTCTCAGCTCGTCAAAATCGATGAGAGCTTCCGGTCAGCCATCGGGAGCTGCTGCCACGTCTAACTGAACGATCACCAACAGGAGCAGGCGGAGCTGCCGGTCCGTCTGCGTACCATCGGCGCTAGGCGGCTGATGCACGTGGCGCTGTCTGCTCATATCGCCTCTATGGAGGCCACCGGGGACCTGGCCAGTCATATAATTGACCGCCAACGCGGTAGTTTGTTAGCATAATGTGCCCGGCTGTCGATCAAGATATGCCCTTCACTCAACGCCACCTCGACACGAGTGCGTCAGAACACCGATGGAACGATCTCCTCCAGAGAGCAAACCAGGTGGACCGAGCTCCTCTTCTGGCTGCGGCCGCGCCTCATAGCGGCGCCTGGTTGTCCGCCACTCCGATCTCCAGCCTCGATCTGCTGCTGCCCGACGGAGCGTTTTGCGTCGGTGTGGCACTACGCCTGGGATCCGTCATCAAGCTGCCGCACATATGCCGTTGTGGCTCAATGACCGACCAATGGGGCCGCCACAGTCTGTCGTGGTGCTACAATATGAGCCGACTGTCGCGTCACACTTTCCTGAGCGACATCGTCCATCGCAGTTTGGCTTCGGCAGGATTCGCAGCTGCGCTGGAGCCCCGAGGTTTGATCCGTGGCAACGGCCGCCTGCCAGACGTGTTCACCATCTTTTCTTTCCGGTGCGGCAAATGGCTGGTCTGGGATTGGATGTTCCATGGCACAGAGACCCATTCAACACCGAAGTTTAACCCACTGAAGACGAAGCAGAGGAGCTTGCAGAGTTCAAGGTCTCGAAAACAATGAAGCTCGTCTTCAGTAACAGAGAAGACCTCTCCAGCTTCTGGTTGTCTGTTCAGGATGCATATCCACTACTCAGCAAGAAAGCATCCGAAATGCACGCTCAATTCGCCACAATTTGCCTTTGTGAATCTGGATTTTCTGACATGGCGACCATTACAACGAAGTCCAGAAACCATCTTGATGTTGGTAACGATATTTGCCTTGATGTGTCCAAGACGGAGCCGGACATAAGAGGTATTGTCACACGAGCCCAACAGCAAGTGTCCAATTGATTATATTGCTCAGCAAAGATTCTTACATTGATGTATAATTTGAGTGACTGAATAAACTATTCAAAAACCCCTGCGGCCCCCTGCGGTAGGGGGGTTAGAATTCTGCCGCCGTAGCTGCCGCGTGTCGCAAAAGGCGACTAAAGGCAGACATGTCTGGTCAGGTTTCTGCCTGCTGCTGGTACCATGTAACCCGGTACAACCAGCCGCATGGTCGGAATGTCGGCGACTAATCCGACCCCCACTGGCCTATGACAGTGAGGAGGGTGGCCAAACACCCAGCAGGAAGAAAAACAAGACCTGTCAAAGGGCGGATGAGCTGGGCGGATGTCAAAGGGCGCAGAGACAAACAAACAATTCATGGCGTCAAAACCTTCAACCACCCAAACTGCTGGTCGTCAATCGGGCGATCGGCCACGGCCACCGAAAGGTGGTCGTACTCTGAGTAACAGTCAGGGCGACAGTCGTACTGCTCCTGTTCCGTTGGTTCTGGTCTTCTCCAGCACCAGCGAAAATGTGAAACTCTCGTCACTGAATCCGTTTCGTCGCATGGACGGTTTTAGAAACATTGGCGACGTGCCTATCGAGACCAACAGACAACGTGATGGATCGTTGATGGTGAAATACGGCACTGAGACGGCAGCATCCCGCGCGATAAAGGCAACCACTTTCCGTTATCGCGTGGGTACGGGCGAAAACAAGCGTTGGGTGAACACCCCCATCTCGGTGTGTGCGCACTCGACATTGAACCACGCCAGAGGTGTTCTGTTCTGTCGTGCGCTAGAGGGTGTCGATGATGAGGAGATTTGCGACGGATTGGCATCACAGGGTGTCGTCCGCGTGGAGCGCATCGTCCGACGGCGTGAGGGTAGCGAGGTGCCAACGCACTCTTTCTTCCTCACGTTTGACGGTGCTGTTCTGCCGGACGACATCAAGATCGGTGACATCCGTCAGCGTATCCGAGTCCGCCCCTATGTGCCTAACCCGATGCGGTGCTAAAGGTGCCAACGATTCGGACATACGAGCTCCCGCTGTAACCGTGCAGAGATCTGTGGACGTTGCTCATCCGAACGGCACACTGCTGCTGATTGCGAAGATGACTATTTCTGTGTCAATTGCAGGAGCAGCGGATATGCGTCCTCGTCGCGTGACTGCCCGGAATGGCTCAAAGAGAAAGAAATTCTGTCCATTCGCGCTGCCCAGCGCTGCAGTTTCGCCGAGGCGCGTGCTGTGTATCGCAGCTCGCATCCATCAGGCCCGTCCTATGAGTGAGGAGATAGAGGAGTGACCGGCGAGCATCTCCCGGTCACAAAACGAGGGCGGTCCCTGCATCTCCGCGCTCGGCGGTTGCTAGCGCACCGCCTTCCGCACACGACGGAGCGACTCCCACCACTTCCATGGAGGTGGAGAGTTCCTCTAAGC
Organism: Sacculina carcini; assembly: GCA_916048095.2. NCBI lineage: Eukaryota > Metazoa > Arthropoda > Thecostraca > Sacculinidae > Sacculina > Sacculina carcini. The sequence continues at coordinate 7,482,213 of OU696575.1, read as the reverse complement.
GGAAGCTCTGGGCCTCTCCAAGTGAGTCCCCACCTGACGCGGAGAGAGGACGATCGGCCAAGCGATGCGATTAGGTACCTGTGCTACCTGGTCTTTAGTGTATATGTGCCTTTTTAACGCGAGTATCTATTTGTATTTTATTCTACTATATTTATTTTTATGTCCATTTTACAATGGAATATTAGAGGTATTAGAGGTATTAATATTAGAGGTATTAGAGGTATTAATATCAGAGGTAGTGTGCTCAGCGTGGCCCTTTTTGCCATAATGATCAACGACATTGACAATCATTTGCCTCCCTCGATTGGACGGTCTCTATTTGTGGACGACTTCACCGTATGGTGTTCTTCCCGCAGCACTGTTGCTGTCCAGCGTCAACTGCAGCTGGCGGTGAATAAAATAGAGACTTGGGGAACGCGTAACGGCTTCCGCTTCTCGACGTCCAAAACGGTCGGTGTACACTTGTGCCGCCGTCGAGGTGCCTGTCCTGACATGGAAGTGGAATTGTACGGCAGTGATGTCTCATTCCAACGCACGGTTCGGTTTTTTGGGGTCACGTTCGACTCGCGCTTGACCTACACCGACCATATTTCACAGCTGAAATCACATGTCTAAAGGCACTGAATGTGCTGAAGAATGTTTCCCGCATGCGGTATGGAGCAGATCGACAGTCCCTTCTCCTTCTGTACCGCTCGTTAGTCAGGTCGCGTCTCGATTACGCAAGCGTCGTATATGATCTGGCTTCGGAGTCAGCAAAAAGCCGGTTGAATGTCGTACACCACGCAGGGATACGCATTGCCACCGGCGCGTTTCGCACGTCGCCAATCGTCAGCCTCCTTGTTGAACTGATGAGGCTCCGCTGGCGCTCCGTCGTCAAGAGCTGGGCATGCGTTATTCTTGCAAGCTGGCAAGCACCCATGAAAATCCCGCGTATGACGTGGTATTTTCCCAGCATGTGCCTGAGCAGCACTTTCCAGGACCTCTGTGTTCTGTGCTGTTTTGCAGCAAAATGAGGGCACTGCTGGAGTCATGCGGGATGGGTGCTAACGACGTCCTCAGATAAGAATACACGGCGGAGTCACCCTGGGAATTGGTCACACCCGAGGTTGACGTCTCGCTAGCAGCCCTGCCGAAACACCGTACAGTGCCCAGTGTGCTTCGCTCAAACACACTGGAGCGAATTCATTCTTACGGGCGGTATACTGCCGTGTACACTGATGGGTCTAAGTCGGCCAGTGGTGTGGTTTGTAAGTGGAGGTACGTGCCGCTCGAGCACGCTGCCACCGAGCGCCTCCATTTACACGGCTGAACTTCACGCTATCCTGCTGGCCCTGGTTTTTATTCGCTCATCTTCTTCTTCATTGTTTTTAGTTTTATCTGACTCTCTTAGTGTTTTAACTTCATTATCGTCTTTCTCCTTACATCCTCTTATACAGAGGATTTTTATCTCTCTTGACATCATCCATCACCTGGGCAAGCGTGTAAAGTTCTGCTGGATTCCGGCCCATATTGGTATTTTGGGCAACGAGCGAGCTGACAGAGCCGCAAAAAGAGCTGCTGAACGAGACTTTTATTCATTTTATTTTAACTTTCCCAATCCGTATTCGGACTTTTATCTTATTATACATCGTTTTATCCGTTCTCGCTGGCAGCTCTCCTGGGACGAATGTGGTACTAACAAACTAAAAGCAGTGAAGCCCGAAATCGGACATTGGATGTGCTCTTATCCCAGGAAGAGGTGCGAGGAGGTGGCGCTCTGTCGTCTGCGTGTGGGTCACACGTACGACACGCATCGCCATCTTCTACTCGGACAATCTGAACCCACGTGCAGCGCATGTAATGCACGTCTCTCCGTGCAACACATCCTGGTGGAATGTCCATCATTCTCAGAGGCGCGTCAACGTTGTCTTGGATCCGTTCGGACTATTGACTAGGTTTTGGGACATGAGCAATCGGTGGTCATTGAGGGCCGCATTTTTGAATTTTTACGGCTTTTGCCTTTTAAAACTATTTATTGATTTTTATTCTTCTGACTTTCATATTCATATCATTCACCCTCACGCTTATTTATTTCATCGCTCCATTACGTTCATTTGCATAGGCTTAGTTTAATTTAGTTAACAACAGACTGGGGGGTGCCATATGGTCCTAGAGGCCGGTGCACCCCAAAAACTCAATAATCAATCAATCAATCAAACAATTAAAAACAAAATCTGCCTTTTTTAAAGGGCAGGGGGCCACAAATGTTAGCCACTCGCTGAGGGGGGCCACTAGCTATCAAAGGTTGAGAAACGCTGCTCTAGTGGATAGGAAGATAATTGTATTTCCTCCCTTGCACATATAACTTGGTTTGATGAAACAGATCGTTAGTACTCTGGATCCAAGTGGAGAATTTTTTGGATATATTATGCTTTTCCTGGTCTTAGGGAAGAGAAGAAAAAGGCTGCAATATTATATGAACTTCAAATTAGAACACTTATTGTTATGTCTCCACTATCGATGAAATCAAACACACAATGTTAACTGATGTTCTCTATTCAACTCCTTACTGTACACCGCCACTTGAAGCCCATTGCTTTTTGCAATTCACAAACACAGCTCCTGACACACAAACATACAAACATACTCACACCCGCTCAAACACACGCATGACTAGTTGTTGACACCGTACGTACACGCAAACACATACAAACTCACACGCACAACACACACCCACACACATACACACACACACAACACACAAGTGCACACTCACTTTTGTGTGTGTGCACACTCACCAGTGCGCAGACACACACACAACACTCCTACGCACTCAAATACCCGATGCATACCTTCAGAAACGGTCCGGTGTATAACGCACAGGAGCACGGACCGTGTGACCAAAACTTGAACGGTAGTCACCTGGATTCTGGTCACAGACCGCCCCGACCGCTCACACAGTTACATTATGTATTATTATTATTATTATTAATTACAGGCAAATCCAGTAGCATGGGAAGAGTACAAGCACTATTACCACCTTAAGGTGGCCCCATGTACCGGAAGCGCCCAAACGATTCAGAGAGTAGTGGAGCGATCCGGTGTGCCATGATCAGGAGGAAGAATTTCTCGACGGGGACTCGAATGGGTAACACTCGCGTCTCGATTGACGACAGAAGGATCGCAATTTGAAGTCACCGTGTCTCTTGGATCAGCTAGCGGCAGATCTTAATTCGGCCCACCCGAGGAGCTCGACATTTCTACACGATCGATCATGTAACGCTCGCTGACATATATTTGGTTGTGTTTCCGCTGCTCCTGCTCGTTACACGTCCTTCGCCGAAGCTGATCAATATGTCGTCTGATGACTGTCCGCACCTTATACATGACTGCGCCCATGCGTTGCACAACCCTTCCGAAAACCCAACGTCTAGAACCCTGGTACCAACGAGCATGTACCCCGTCACCTGGTTCAAAGTAGCGGAGTGACCGCCTGTAATGGGTTATGATCAAACAGACATTCGGAACGGACTATATTTAAGTTCACGAATGATTTCAATCTAAACACAAACAAATGTACACAACATTAACATTGTTCACAACATCGCCCGAGTCAGTGGGACAGGGCCACAACAAATATGATTGCTCCACTATCACGCAAAGGGCGACGCTCACACAGTTACATTATGTATTATTATTATTATTATTAATTACAGGCAAATCCAGTAGCATGGGAAGAGTACAAGCACTATTACCACCTTAAGGTGGCCCCATGTACCGGAAGCGCCCAAACGATTCAGAGAGAAAGAGAGTTCGAAAAGAAAAAAGTCTAGAAAGAGAGTTGGAAAGAAAATTATAAATAAATAATAATAAATAATAAACCATCATCCGATAACAATCCATAATGTCACTCAGCCCACGTTCCTCAATAAATAATAATAATAAATAAATAAATAATAATAATATATAAATATATAATAATAATATAATATATATAATATAAATAATAATAAATAATAAATAATAATAATAAATATAATAACAATCAACAATAAATATGTGATTCAGTAAATAACAGCCATCAATAAATAAGAATATTTTTTTATAAATAAGTAATAAATAACAATCAAGAACAATAAATATGATTCATTAAGAAACATCCAACAATAAATATAAATATGATTCAATAAGTAACAACAACACAAATATATATGATTCAATAAACAACAACACCAATAAATATGATTCAATAAACAACAACAATAAATATGATTCAATAAACAACAGCCAACACTGAGTAAAAGTATGATTTAATAAATAACAACAACCAATAATAAATAGTAATAAATAGAGAGTAAAATAGAATAAATATAAATAAATAGAAAATAAATAACAATAAGCATGAATAAATAACAATAAATATGAATAATATACAATTAATTAGACTCAACAGTCAATTTCGCTCTTGAATTTCTTCAAATTGTTCTGCGAGAAAGCCTCCTCCTTCAACGTGTTCCAAGTAGACACAGTGGCCGGAAGAAAGCAACGTTGGAATTGTTTTGTACGACAACGAATTGGAGCCATGCACTGGGAATGCTGTTTGGATGTAAACCGTGTGCTTCTTGCTGCCGCGAAATCATCAGGAATTGACTTGTTCATCGGATGATGGTCGTTGTGCTTGATCTTGTACAGCATGCACACGTTGCTGACCTTTCGACGATGGCAAAGATCACCAAGAACCAAGTCACCACAGAGGAACTTGCAAGTTCTAACAACTCTGTTGATGAGATTGAGGTGACAATCCGCAGCAGAAGACCACACGGGGGCGCAGTACTCTAGAATTGGCCAAATGAAACAGCGAAAACAACTTTTTGAGATTGTGCTGCTACCGAACATCCGAACATCCTTTCTTATAATTCACAGTTTCCGCGATGCCGAACAAACTAGCTTCTGAATGTGACTCTTAAACGTCAGCTTTGAGTCTACATGTACTCCCAATATTTTGAGCTCATCACACACGCTGAGTTGGGCGTCATTTATGAGGATAGCTCCATGTGAAGGCTGAACGGTACGTGACCTAGAAGCATTTAGATTTCGAAGTGTTCAGCATCATATTCCACCTCTCACACCACTTCAAGACGCTGCTGAGATCGTCGTTGACCGTTTGACCCACCTGTGGTCTGTCCGAAGGAGATGAAATTACAGCCATCAAGGTGATATCATCAGCATATCCATATACTGGGTTGCGTGTGGTTGTGTACAGGTCAGCGTTGTAAATGTTGAACAAAATAGGACCCAACACACTTCCCTGCGGGACACCGGACACAATGCTCTGCCAGCCACTGTATGCTCCATCGATGGCAACACTTTGTACGCGATTGGAGAGAAATTGATGCAAAACACTTAGCAAGCGGCCGCCGACTCCAATATTTCTCAGTTTGTGCAACAAGCCCTGGTGGCTCACACGGTCAAATGCTGCCGAGAAATCCAACAGCACAATCCAGGCTTCACTGCCTTTGTCTAGCACTTGCTGGAGCTCATGCGTGATAGTAAGCAGAGCATCAGTCGTGCTGAGTTTTTTGCGGTATGCAAATTGGTTTTCCGACAGCAGATTGTTGCTCTCCAGGTACTTGGATAGTCTGGAAGATATCAAGTGCTCGAATATTTTGGACAGAATCGGCGTAATTGATATCGGCCGGTAGTTTGCAACATCAGCTGAATTGGTTACTTTTGGAATGGGCGTGATATTCGCAACCGGCCAACATGATGGAAACGAACTAGTCTTCATCAAGCGCCTGAAAAGAGCACTGAGCTTCGGAGCTAGAGTATCTGCCGTGTTCTTGAAAAATAGCGGAAACATATTCAGATGGTCTGTTCCTCCGTGGGCATCAAGGTCTTTCATGAGATTCGCCACTTCTTTTGATCGGAAGGCAATGCCTTTGATTTTCGGGGCTAGGACAGATGAATCGTCAGACGGAATGGACCATTGACATTGCTTGGTATTGAAGTAATCCATAAGCAACTCTGCCTTCTCTGTTGGGTTGCTTTTGAGCTCACCGTTCGCTGAAAATAAAGGAGGGACAGACAGGTCATGTCCACACAGACGATTTCAACGTCAGGTCATGTCCACACTGACGATTTCAACGTTGACCACCATTTGTGGGCGTCATTGGCACATGTTAGCTTTTCAGCAAGTTTCTTTGAGTGACGTGTTTCCGCTTCTGAATACACATGCTCAGCATGCCGTCTGGCCTCAGTGTAGACACTCCATGAATCGGCTGAGCGTGATTGAAGCCACTTGTGGTAAGCCTCCTGCTTGGATTCACGTGCGCTGCGACATTCGTTGGTGAACCAGGCCTTGTCATCAGAGCGAAAACGTAGTTCTTTAGTAGGCACTCTCCTTGAGATGACATCGGCAATGTATTTGTTCAATGCATCGATGGGGCATTCCTTCTGCTGCAGATTTGAAACTTTAATTGCTTTCAATTCATCATTCACCTTCACCCAGTCAACATTGTTCTTCATGTGCACGAGCCTTGAAATCGTGTAAGGAGAAACCTTCTGTCTCAATGTCAACTTCACGGACAGCGACGAGTGATCTGAACTTCCTATTGGAGCTTCCATGTTTACATTCACGATATCTGAGACGTCTGTCATAACCAAGTACAAACAGTTTCCCGCTTGATGTGTGGGACCGGACACCATTTGGGAGCAGCCAGAAATGTTGCAGAAATCATATGCTGCTCTACCATGAGCGTCTGTAGGAGATGTCGACAAGAGCCACTCACGGTGATGGGCGTTCATGTCTCCCACAAATACAAATGCTGACTTGGTGTCCTTCTCCTGAATTGATGGCATGGCTGACAAGAGACATTCGTAGATAGAGTCGTTACTGTCTGGATTTCGGTATGCTCCAAAGATGTAAAAATTCATCAAGGCGGTGTTGACACGCAGCAGCATAACTTCATGACAAGTGCAGTCGTGCGCTGTAATTCTCGTAGCTGAAAAGCCTTTGCGTACGTACACTGCCATGCCACGCCGCCTGTTTTTTAGTCACGTTTCATTAGCAATGGTTTACTGAAACCTGGCATCAAGAGCTTAAATTGGTCCCGATAATCGGACACAAGCGTTTCGGCACAGATAACGATGACCTTGGAGCGACTGGCTGCTGTCAAATCTCTGATGTTCTTATACAATCCTCTGATGTTGGCGAAAAGTATATTTGAAAATCGTTTTTGTGGTCGAGCAGGACCGGGATTCATTTCGACATCGCCACACATCATCAGCAGAAACGACAAATCCACAGTGTGAGAAGGCACACACACACAACGCAAAGCAAACATACAAATAAACACAATGTACGACGCATGCGAGCACAAAAACGCAACACATAACACATGCATACGAAATGTCACAACAAAAAACAAGCATACAACACACACAATACAAAGCAAACATACACACAAATACACACACAACAAGAAAAACACTAGGAAACACATGTGAGGACAATTTATTGAGAGCTCATTGTTTAACACATCGCAAAGCAAAATGACCAATGGGCGACAACAAAGACAGAGTATGAGAGCAACACAGAATTAGTTGGCACCTCAGTGCGAGGAAAGAGCTGGGCGCTGACGGAAAACGGGAAAACCGGCCGTTAGCCATCGGGGCGGGGCTACAATTTTCAGACCGCCACATCAACAAAACAGACATGAGGCAGAGAATAATACATATATCCATGAACAGCACTTATATTTATAGACAAATTTCAGTCTCTGACTAACCCTCGCTGAGTGTGCATGTGTTTACCGTCGTACACGTACGACACGCATCGACATATTCTACTCGGACAACCTGAACCCACGTGCAGCGCATGTAATGCACGTCTCTCCGTGCAACACATCCTGGTGGAATGCCCATCATTCTGAGAGGCGCGTCAACGTTTTCTTGGATCCGTTCGGACTATTCACGATGTTCTCGGACAGGAGCAATCGGCGGTCATTGAGGGCCGCATTTTTGAGTTTTTACGGCTTTTGCCTTTTAGAATTATTTACTGAGTTTTATTTCTTGACTTTCACATTCATTTTGTTCACTATCACACTTATTTATTTCATCATTCCATTCCTCATGTCCATCATTTTAGGGTGTTTTGGGCTGTGAATAGACTGGGGGGTGCCGTATGGTCCCAGAGGCCGGTGCACCCCATAAACACAAATAACAAACGAACGAACGAACGATTTGATGGATACACGACAGGCTGGCTCAGCTGAATTTTTTTGCTTCAAGCTCTTCCATGTCGGGGTCACCAGTTGAAGTTGCGGTTGTATCATGATCACATTGTCAACAGCACAACGTTTAGTGCGGAAGTGATTTATTGCGTTAACACAGCACATGTCAACAACTAGGTGGGCGGAGGTCACTTAGTACAGTCGACTAAGTGGGCGTCAATAGTTTGTCAGTAGTAACAACAACAACAACAACAGCATATATTTAATATAGCGCACATATTTATACACAGACGCGAAAAAGACACAACCGACAGGAACATCACAGCGAGCAGGGAGTTGGCACAAATATAAATATGAAAACACGTTTGCAAACTGGAACATGCTAGATGGCCGTTAGCTATCAGATGGCTCATCCTCCCTTGAAACAGGTTTTGTATTTTTTCCTGTCGGGTGTCTAGCCACCCTTTTCACTGCAGAACATTGGGGAACCGGATTAGTCGCCGACGACTCGACCATGAATCTGGTTGTACTGGAATTACACGGTTACCAGTAGCAGGGCGAAGCCTGACCAGACAACGGTTGAAGTTGCGGTTGTATCAGGAGCACAATGTCAACAGCACACGGCAGACTGGCTCAGCTGGACTGCTGCTACTGGTAACCGTGTAATTTCAGTATAACCAGATTCAGGGTCGAGTCGTCGGCAACTAAACCGTACTTACATTAACAATGACAAAATACAAATATACATGGGAATTAAATAATGATGCGTAAATAACAATGGGATATATTATATAATCTAAGCGAAATTAAACTTACTCCAACGAGTGTACATATTCACACATGTTGTTGTTGTTGTTGTTGGCGTTTCGGCCGATCACGACCATTTCACGCCCTCCAATGACGAACCAGAACGTGATTCCTTCGCGCCACAATTGTATTCAGACGGATTTTGGATTCGAGAAAATGATTAGAAAGGATTCATAATCACACATGGTAACATATGAAACATCAGCGCTAAAACATTTTTAATGCTATGCATTCATTTAATTAATTTGCTCCACTTATTTATTTATTTATTTTTCTCCTTGTTTTCATTTATTGCGTCAAATACTTCGATTATATATTATAAGATTTGTATTGTTATCTTTGTGTACATATGAACATTGTTTGCCTTATGTTTTTGTGCTGTGTGGGATCTCGGGAGATTGAGACAGGACGCTTTGTCCTTACGTGTTTCGGGTCCCACACCGCATCTCGATATCCAAGTATGATAGTGTCCATGTGTATATATATATGTGACAAATTGTAACAATTGTACACGCCAGCAACAGCAAAAAAAATATCCACGCCAGCAATGGCAACATTTGTTGCCACTCAAGTTTCCACTTGAATATTTTTCAACAGAAGCACGATACAATATAAATTATTATATTTTTTGACTTTCATATCCTTCTATAATATCATATGCAAACCTATGAGTAAATTTATAACTAAATATGAATTACGTGCTTTTTGTAACCCCATTTTCAGCCACTTCTGAGGGCGATTGAATTAAACAATGTTTGTGAAATCTGTACACTTCGGAACGTAACTTTTTGCCTTGCTGTCCTCAACATTCACCTCAAGTAAACAAACACCTATTTGTATATTTCGCAAATAGCATTCGCCACCCAGGACGCATTTTCTCGCTGGCAACATTTGTTGCCACTCGGCGTTCTCCTCTCTCATCTAGTACCCTTAAACATCAATGAGCCCCGGTCGGCCAGGGTGTACAGGGACGATGATTTTGTTCATGTGAATGGATCTGGAACTGGCTCCAACGAATACACTCACGAATTCAGAACTATGAGTATCAATATTCACGATTCCTGTCCAACCCTAGTTTATGGGTGCTACAACTTGTGTAGTTTATGGGTGTATATGTACTATGTAATTACCGTGTTTATAACTAGTTTATGGGTGCTATAACGTGGGTGCTACAACGTGTATCATACAATATTTGAATGAAATTATATTTACGTGTTTATTATTTACGTGTTGGAAGAAGGAGACACTACATCAGTGGCGACGCCAGGGGGGAGGGGGCTTCAGCCCTCTCAAAAATATGCCAAACCCACCTAAGCCCCTCAAATCATAATCATGGACATTAACATTTCTTACCACTGTAAATTAAGCCCTTTAATTTTGTTTCAAGTTCGAGGACTGAATCAGTGTGCCTCAGTCCAATATTATAATAGTATGTAGTCAGCGATGGAGTGTAGCTCTTCATGCTTCGCTAAACCCCCACAACTTTTTGCTTAGCCCCCCTCAGCCCACCATTGGAAAAATCCTGGCGCCGCTACTGCACTACATGCTTAGAGCTACTGGGTTTCAATTAAGTCGTGTTACAATTATGTCGTCGTGTTTATATATAGTTTATAATATAATATTTTTCGGCAGCTTTCGCCGTTTATTTCAACCTGACCTTGCGTAGAACAAAGCAAACTAAAATTGTTTTACAGACAGGCGCATGTGGGCATCACTGCCCCACGCGCGCCTACAAGACGTCACGCTACCGACAACAATTCAAACACGACTCAATCATGCACACTCGCTCCCAGACTCTCTCCCACACAATACACAGTTAAACAATACGCGATCACACAACATCTCTACCTGTTTTAGAAACAAACAGAAAATCACAGAAACAACTCGAAAAGCCAAACGGAAGTCGCTAAACATATACACAACATATACAACCAGCCCCGATACATCTACCTCGACGGTCTCCAGCAGACGCACACTGCATGGCCGCGGCGAAGCACAACACGACAGGCCCCAGCATCCACCGCGCTCCCGCCTCGCCCGTGCTCTTCAGTGCTTCGCCGTAGCCTGCCGTCTTCACCATCACCGTCTGCCGCGACAGGGCACACCACTTCGACCCCAGATCCACTATACTCCCGTCGACTCCAGTGCTTTTCAGCGCCCTACCGCAGACAGCCGTGACTTTGCCGTTCACGCTGGCCACTTCGTCGTCGTCGACCTTTGTTTCTCCTCCGGCGTCAGCAGTTCCTTTCTCTCACCTGGCATCCAGCAATAGCAACGTCCACCAGCCATCAAAGTGTCCACTCACAAATCATAGCTGTCCAGCGGCGAGTTCAGCACCAGTGCAAACGGGACGACGAGGAACCCTCGACCACAGCTCTCCCGCTGCCTCCTGTCGCCACCATACTTCGCTTCCGTCCCCCTGCACACCATCCTGACACCGCCGAGCACCTCCACCACGCCTCCCAGGCCGCTGCTAATGCTGGAGGGTCCTATCTCTGCTGCTGATGCCGAGTCGTAATCGCGAGAATACCATTTGATACAAAAAGGCTGAAATAGCTTTTAGAACCAAAAATACTACGGTTATATTTACAGACAGGTGCGCGTAGGCATCACTGCCCCACGCGCGCCTACAATACGTCACACTATCGAAAACACTTCGAACACGACTCAAACACGACTCAACTATACACATTCGCTCACACCCTCTCCCACACAATACACAATTACACAAAACACAATCACAGAACAATTGCATACGTTAAGCATTCATCGGTATGCACCTTTCAATGATGCCTATTGAACTGTGCGTCTTGTGTCTTATATGCGTGCCAGTCAAATTTTGTATTGCTGACTTTCCCCGACAACTCGGACAACGGCGACGGTGGTGAGAATGGTCCTGGCGATTGCAGCGAAGTGTGGCGCGTATCGTGCGGCGGCGGACACCGCTCGTGGACCATCAGTGTTACCGGCGGCAATAACGACGCGACAGCGACACTCAGTTGGCTGGAGCGACGTCGTATTGTCTCGGCTAGCATTGATCTACACCGCGTACCACGTGTGCTTCGTGTTAGTATATTTATATGTATATATATATATATATATATATATATATATATATATATATATATATATATATATATATATATATATATATATATACATCGAAGTTGAACTTTACTCACGCACCCGGAATAATTATAGATGTAAAGTAATAACTTCATCGGGCACTATATCTGAGTATATTTTAGTACTAACGTTTTCGCCACATGGCTTCTTCAGGTACGAAATTAAATTCAAAGTATCGATCAAATTGCATAATCCAACAAGAACAATAAAAACACATGCATCATCACAATTGAATCTTTCAACGAGAAACAACAAAATCTAGTTGCCAATTCTTGAGATTACCTTTAAAACTGGCATTTTAAATCAATTCCTTTGCAGCCGTTGATCAGTGTTTCATCGTCGTGTTGACGTATATAGGCTGCTTCGGCGTATTTTTTGTCGAATCGTCTCTGATGCCGCTTTGGGTGATGCACCAGTTGATGGACAACGGAGAATTGGTGCGATGTTCTCTGTGGTGTTCAAACATGACATCATTCAGTTTTGCGCTAATATGGTCCTGAACTATTATTTTTACGGTTTAACAAGTTTCACCAATGTAAGACCTTCCACAGACTGTACATATTATTTATATATATAACATTTTTCATCTTTCATTGGGACCTTCTTGTCAAACAAGTAACGCATGTAACGCAACTGGATTTTTATGTCCGTCGCTCTTGGGAAGGGCAAGTATTATTTTAAGTGGACGACCCGGGTCAAAGAAGATGCGCACTTTATCTGCGAGACCAGCTCCCCTGAACAGTGACTGACACTGTGGCTTGTTTGCTTTTCCCAAATATGGCAACTTTACGTAATATTTACGTTCGTCTTCTTTTTCCTTTGCAGTATTGCCAGCATTTCTTAGTGCCCTATATTTTGTTTTTGTATTACCTTCATGGGACACCCATTCATTTTCAGGCGATAATTATACGGTTCGTAGTGATTTTTGGAGGTTCAATTCATTGCTGGCTCTTCTTGATACCCTCACAAACTGCAGAACTGCAAACAACAAATGCAAGATGGCTCAAAATGTGTCTGGCAAGGCATAAGAAGTAGGGTGTTGAAAAGTTCGACAATCGATCCAGACGTTTAGATAAGTGCCGAGCGCGTCGATGAAATGAAGACATTGTTCGCCGCTGTGGGGAAGGATTCAGCAGCAGCTAGAGCCTGCACTAACACACACCATTCACCTCGTCCACCAAGTGTATGCAGCTCGTCATTTCTGCATCACAGTGGAACGCTCCCTGAGCTGAGCCGAACATTAAGACATATGAAGTCAACCACGTCGACCGGCACTGACAATATACCGCTGTTTGCGATCAAGCAAACTTGCGGTGGCTGGACTACGGTTACTCAAGATCGTGAATAATTATCTGCGCACTGGTCTCGGGAGTGGAAAAAGACTGTGATCGTGCCGTTACCTAAGTCTGCAAACGCCGAGTTAATAAGTGAATTCCGACCAAAATATCGCTGCTGTGTGCTCCAACAAAGATACTGGAGAAGGTTTATTGCAACCAGCTGTCGAATTATTGATACAGAATACTCTTCTGAGCAGCAAACAGTACGCCTTCAAGCCGGCACACTCCACGGAGGTGGCCCTGCTGGTGACAGTGCAACATGTCACTTCTGCAATGGAGCGAAAGGAATTTACATTGCTTGCATTTTTAGACTCAAGCAGGGCCTTCGACACCGTAGATCATCAACAATTATGCGAAAAACTCGGCTGGTACGGGCTGGATGCTCAATGGTTGAACAGTTATCTCAGCGGAAGGCAGCAAAAAGTAAGAGGGGGTAATCTCTTTATGAGTGTGGGACATGGAGTATCACAAGTGTTTTCCCTCGGTCATCTGCTGTTTTCTCTATACACGAACGACCCCTGCAGCAGTGCCACTAGTGGAAGCCAGATATCCTATCCTATATCATACGCAGACGACACCCAGCTGTTATGGCATTCACGTCCAGATGCTCAGTCATGAATTCAACTGATCAGAGACGCTGATGAGTGTATGGCGGCCACATGCGAATGGTACAGATAGAACGGTGTGCAGATCAACCCCAAGAAGACGGGGCTATTGTTGCTTGACACTAAAGAACAAATCAAGTTAACTGGTAGTGTCTGTGTGCACATAGATAATATCCCAGTGCACACGCAAAAAACGGTGAAATCGGTGTTCAGAGCTTTTGACGACATTCTGCCCGTCCCTCCCGACACACATGTTTTCAACACCAGTTCAGTACGTCCGGTGTGGCGGGACGCGTGGATGCCAAGAGTCGGCCATTCGGTCACGTTTTCTGAGAAAGATTGATCAATTAAACTGCCACGTACGTCAATTGAAGCTCATGACACCAGGTAATGGAGTACTGATGCAGAACCAGACCGGCACCCACGGAAAACGTTGGGACAGAACAGGCGTCATCGTGGAAAGAAATCGTCGTCCGTACGATCAGTACCTAGTCAAGATGGACGGATCGGGTCGACTGTCATTGCGCAATAGACGGTTTCTTCGACACATCAAAGGATTTGACGCTCATCTATCGACTCCAACGACACGATCCAAGGCAGCACCGTCGATGTCGCCACCTCCTTCGCTGCCACCGACTTCACCACCTTCACCGCCATCTTCTCCGTTGGCACCGTCTTCACCGCCCTCATCAGCGTCTCCTCCGCCGGCACCGTCTACACCATCGTCATCGCCGCCGCCGACACCGCCGGCACTTGGAAATACCAAACAGCTACCGCCGCGCTCAACATCCCTGGCAAAGCACGCACACTTGCAGCAAACCGGTAGCACGCATCATGCAGTAATTCCGAGAAACACTCCCGAAACCACCGATATTATGACTGATAGTCGCCGCGCTGAGGAGAACACAGCACATCCAAGTATAGGTCTGACATACGCCGATCCGTCAGATGCTTCACAGCCTCCGGCTCGTCCACGTAGAGTTCGGCGACCACCAGCGTATCTGAAGGACTACCTGACAGATCTGTAGTTTCCAGTCAGAAACTGGGGGGATGCGAGCTATCAGTCGGGGTCACCGGGCAGCGCCTCTAGCGGACACAATGCCAACTATACGATGGTCAAGGTCGCAACCAAAATTGACGAAACATGGCCGCATTCATTCACTCGCTAGCCGCCATTGCGTTACCAAGTGCACTTCCGTTTGTGTAAGTTTCATGCAAGCTTTGCAGTAACGTTGAATGTGTTTATTTTATTGATTAGCATTTTGTGTCTATGTTATACACTGTTGTTTCAAATATCCAACACTGATGCGTTGCCAACTGAGTTAAGATGTGGGTTACATTGCCATAACATGACTGGGCTATGTTATACGTTATCAGAGGTGGGTATTCCGAACAAATGTTCGCGAACCTTTATCCGCGGATTTGTTCGGACTAGCAAAATCCCGGATTTGGGTTCGGAGGTTTGGATTCGGACCGACGTCAAAAAAGATTCGGACTTCCGGGTTCGGAACGTCTTTTTTTCGCGAATCCGAACCTCCGAATCCCGGGAAAAATTCGAAAAAATGAAGACGACCAAACATTGGTTTTTAACTTTTTCGTGACATACAGATTTGGTGACGCTTGTGTTTCCGTAACAACTAGAGACCCCTATGACCATTAGTGTTGTGTTTTACTTTATCGATTCTCTACTTTAATTTCAGTATGGGCGTTTAAGTGTGTGTGTCTCAAATGACCACTGCTCGATATGCTAGCCTGTGTAACTGTTTTCAGCAATGCGAAACAAAGACTCGTATTACTGCCTGGACTGCTCTTTTTTAATTTTGTAAATATACTGGGGGTGTTTAACTCGTGCTTTAAATGTACCACACAGACTCGTCATGTTGTGACTGTAGCAATCAGAACGCTTGTTAGTGATGCGCAACCACAGCGCATGCGCCGGTGACTACGCTTGCTCAACTTTTTGTTTTTACTTCTTACTGTCTTGCTGCTTTACTTGTTTAATAAATAATGTAGATATTGTTTAATCGGAAATTTATATTCGGATATTCGGAATGAGTGAAATTTAGGTTTTGAAATGTTCGGAAGGTATCGGAAGTTAGGTTCGCTTTGCTATTTTGTAAAGATTCGGAGGTTCGCGGATAAATGTTCGCACCGAAACTTTGAAAATCGGGTTCGCTATTCGGAGGTTCGGAACCCAAAACCAGCGAAGATTCGGGTTCGGAATCGGAACCCAAAAAAAGGTCCGCGCGCCTACCTCTGTACGTCATGTTATGTTATGTATTTGATCAATGTAAATACAAATTACATGCGAATGTCGATTTGATCAATAAGTAAGATTGAAATTTGATATATTATTAGGGCCTGTGAAAGCGCATGCTCAGATTATATTCACGGTATTATCATGGAACTGATGGAATTCTCAAGTATATACATTTTAGAATCATTACATTACATATTCAATCAACATTTGCTATTAAGAACATTTCCCAAAGACATGAAGGCGGCAAAAATTTGCCCAATACACAAAGCAGGAGACAACACAATATTCTGATTACAGACCCATATCTCTACTACCTCAATTCTCGAAAATATTTGAAGTGTTTTTGAATAGACTGGACAAGTATGTTGAGAAACACACGATCATTAACCACGGAGAGTATGGGTTACAAACTAATTAAAGTGTTAATCATGCATCTACTTTATTCTTAAAATTGTATGACAGGCTCATTAGATAAATAATTGGCAACCATCAGTATTTCATTGACCTTAAAAGGCATTTGATATCTTTGACCACGATCTGCTCTTGAAAAAGGTGTTTGCTTATCGGATAAGGGAAGGCACATCAATGGTGACTAAGGGGAAGCTATCTGGAGTCAAGAATAGTTTATTTTGATAATTATTTTTGTGAACCACGGAACGTAGTGTGGAGCACCACTAGGCTTAGTGATTTGTCCCGAATGTTTTTCTGTTATCCGCCAATGATTTATTTGACTATTTAAAAGAAAGTGAAACAGTTTTGTTTGCTGGTGACACGAATTTCTTTTTTGCAGGCAAAATATTGGGGACTACGAGAATATAATAAATAGTTAACTGGATAAACTCAGTTGGTGGCTTGATGTAAACAAGTTGTTATTGAATATTGATAAAACAAATTATAGCTGGTGTATTATAGCATTGATTATAGCTATTACAGAATGTAGCTGAAATTTAATATAGTGTGAAGAAAGTATTAAACCAAAACATGGGCTTTATTAAGCTCATAATACCACATGCACACAACTAAACAACATCAGGACAAGTATCAGGCATAAATGACGCAGTTCATACCAGCGCTAATGTAAATGAAATATATAACATTTTCCACCTCTTATAACAAGGCAACAACATAGCAATGTACAATTAAAATCGAGGAGGAGAATAGCGATCTGGAGGTATCCGTACACAGAGACCACTACGAGGTGATAGGGGAGTTTGAGGTGACAACATATAAGGTGTACACACAGGTTCTGTAACACACTGAAGCTCATGTGGTTCGGATAAACATGAGTGTGCTTCGATTCCGTTTTCAGCGTCATGTGTTGATTCTGACGTAATCTCCCTCGGCTGTGTGTATATTTTTGTATATTGTTGCAGTGTGATACATTTGTGCACTGAAACACTCGTCTCTCGCTGTGCGGCTGTGTGTGTGGAGACATGCATGCAGTTGTACAGACGTGATAATGAGAAATTGAGCCCCCCTGCGGTAGGGGGGTTAGAATTTTGCCTTTAATGTTGTCTACCTGATGCCTAGTGCTGTCTTTTGATGTGGAGTCACCGCATTCGGCTGGGCACTATCTGGGGCAGTGTCTCAGCTGGTGGCCGACTCTGAACGTACAGTTATGCACGTCGTGCATGGCGAAAGCGACGACGATGTGTCAGAAAAACTCCGGGTGGTGCACCGACTCATGTGGGACTACAGGTGAGATGAAGCGGCCGACTTCACGTGAGGATGAGAAAGGTTTGAAGACACTGCAGGTTAAAACGCGTCGAAACGGCAGCCGATATGAAGTGGGACTTCTATGGAAGCAAGACAGAGTCTCTTCCAGATAAGCAAGACGCTCTCTCTTCCAGATAACTACCGCATGGCGGAAAGACGCCTAAAGAGCCTTGAAAGGAACTTAGAATGGAATCCCGAGCGTCGTGCGGCATATCAAGAGGCGATAGAAGCCTATATGGAGAACGGGTCCGCTCGAAAGATCGACGCCGATGAGGAGCAATTTGCAAAGCGGTGGTACCTGCCGCACCACGCCGTCGTGAATCCGACTAAGAACAAGGCCGACACATTCCGGTATCGCGTGGGATCGGGCAGTAAAAAGCGTTGGGTGAGCACCCCCACTCGGTGTGTGCGCATTCGATACTTAATCATGCCAGAGGTGTTATGTTTTGTCGAGCGCTAGAGGGTGTTGAGAACGAAGAAATCTGCGACGGTTTGTCATCCCAGGGCGTCATCCGTGTGGAGCGCATCGTCCGACGGCATGGGGATAGCGAGGTGCCAACGCACTCTTTCGTCCTCACGTTCGACGGTGTTGTTCTCCCGGATGATATCAAAGTCGGTGACATCCGTCAGCGTATCCGTGTCCACCCCTATATACCCAATCCAATGCGATGTTACAGGTGCCAACGTTTCGGGCATACGAGCTCCCGCTGCAACCGTGCTGAGATCTGCGGAAGCTGCTCATCCGAGTGGCACACCGCTGCTGATTGTGACAATGAGTATTTCTGCGTCAATTGCAGGAGCAGCTGTCATGCTTCCTCGTCGCGTGACTGCCCGGAATGGCTGAATGAAAAAGAAATTCTGTCTATCCGCGCTGCCCAGCGCTGCAGT
The DNA here is from genome assembly GCA_916048095.2 of Sacculina carcini. Classification (NCBI taxonomy): domain Eukaryota; kingdom Metazoa; phylum Arthropoda; class Thecostraca; family Sacculinidae; genus Sacculina; species Sacculina carcini. The sequence goes on along the minus strand of OU696575.1, from coordinate 7,463,264 downwards.
TTCGGCGAGGCGCGTGCTGTATATCGCAGCTCGCATCCATCAGGCCCGTCGTATGTCGGCGTATTCACAAAGTCGGCTCAGCCTCCACAGTCGGTCGACTCGTTTCTGCAGAAGCTGACTGTTGGAGACTTCTCGAAGCTGGCGGGACGATTCATGATTTTAATGTTTTTAGATATGATAATCCCAGCTCGACTATAGCCCATGGCGGGGTTATGCTGGCTGTTCGCACCAGTGTACCCTGTCGCCGCCTGCATATTCAGTCAGATTTGCAGGTGGTTGCGGCTCGGTGCTGGCTGGGTGGTAGGGAGGTGAGTGTGTGCTCATTGTACCTGCCGCCTGGTCGCCCGTTCCCAAGGGCGGACGTCGAGTTTTTAATCAGTTTACTTCCACCCCTTTTTACGAGTTAGGCGATTTTAATGCTCACAGCCCTTTTTGGGGTTGTGATGCATATTTTAGCCGTGGTTTTATTATGCAAAATATTTTAACTGTTGTAGACATAGGTATTTTAAACACAGGCACATATACGCATTGCACCATGCCATCGGGAAGCATGATCGTTCTGGACCTCAGTCTGTGCAGTCCCAGTCTGCAGGCATCCACGAGCTGGACCGTTGAGAACAGTCTGTATGGGAGTGATTACTTCCCTATATGGATCTGTCTCAATGAGGTACCTAGGTTGGGAACACGACCACAGAGATGGAATTTCAAACGAGCTGATTGGGTCCGCTGTGATTGCTTGACACTAGAAGCCATGGGCAACCCCACACTTCGACCCAGCGTCGAAGGTTTTACTGAGGCCATTGTCACCTGTGCCAAACAGAGCAATCCGCGTACGGCATCGCGTCCCCAGCGGCGTCCTGTTCCTTGGTGGACAGACGCGTGTTCTGCGGCGTCGCAAGAGCGACGTCGTTGCTGGTGTCGCTTCCGTCGCAACAGCACGGTGGCAAACATGCTTTGCTTTCGCCACGCTCGCGCACAAGCTCGATGGACCTTTCGCGAGGCGAAGCGGGCCTCGTGGGTGTCCTATGTGTCCAGCATTAATCGGCATTGTCCTATATCCACCATATGGGACCGTCTAAAGCGCTTTTCTGGGAAGTACCGTCCCACTCCACTACCTTCTGAAGATCAGTGGCGTGGACGTGATAAATCCGGAGCATGTTGCTGACGAAATTAGCCGATATTTAGCGGAGCGCTGTCGTGCAAACGTGGACGACTCTGATTTTGCGGCGATCAAACAGCAGTGCGAGAGATCACCCGTTGATTTCTCCACCAACTGTCAGCTGTCCATCAACAGCGATTTTTCTGCATCTGAGCTTAGAACAGCCTTGCGATCGCTTCGTGATGTCGCTGAAGGCCCTGATGAGATTTACAACCTCATGCTGAAACGTCTGTCGCCCGCAGTGCTGTCCACCTTGCTGCAGGTCTTCAATGATCTGTGGAGTGGTGGGCAGTTTCCAGCCTCCTGGCGACGGGCAATCGTGATACCCATCACGATGGACGACTTCGCCGTATGGTGTTCTTCCCGCAGCACTGTTGCTGTCCAGCGTCAACTGCAGCTGGCGGTGAATAAAATAGAGACTTGGGGAACGCGTAACGGCCTCCGCTTCTCGACGTCCAAAACGTTCGGTGTACACTTCTGCCGCCGTCGAGGTGCCTGCCCTGACATGGAAGTGGAATTGTACGGCAGTGCTGTCTCGTTCCAACGCACGGTTCGGTTTTTAGGGGTCACGTTGGACTCGCGCTTGACCTACACCGACCATATTTCACAGCTGAGAACCACATGTCTAAAGGCACTGAATGTGCTGAAGACTGTTTCCCGCATGCGGTATGGAGCAGATCCACAGTCCCTTCTCCTTCTGTACCGCTCGTTAGTTAGGTCGCGTCTCGATTACGCCAGCATTGTATATGATCTGGCTTCGGAGTCAGCAAAAAGCCGTTTGAATGTCGTACACCACGCAGGGATACGCATTGCCACCGGCGCGTTTCGCACGTCGCCAATCGTCAGCCTCCTTGTTGAGGCTGATGAGGCTCCGCTGGCGCTCCGTCGTCAAGAGCTGGGCATGCGTTATTCTTGCAAGCTGGCAAGCACCCATGAAAACCCCGCCTATGACGTGGTATTTTCCCAGCATGTGCCTGAGCAGCACTTTCCAGGACCTCAGTGTTCTGTGCTGTTTTGCAGCAAAATGAGGGCACTGCTGGAGTCATGCGGGATGGGTGCTAACGACGTCCTCAGACAAGAATACACGGCGGAGTCACCCTGGGAATTGGTCACACCCGAGGTCTACGTCTCGCTAGCAGCTCTGCCGAAACACCGTACAGTTCCCAGTGTGCTTCTCTCAAACACACTGGAGCGAATTCATTCTTACGGACGGTATACTGCCGTGTACACTGATGGGTCTAAGTCGGCCAGTGGTGTGGGTTGTGCGTTTGTAAGTGGAGGTACGTGCCGCTCGAGCATGCTGCCACCCAGCGCTTCCATTTACACGGCTGAACTGTGCGCTATCCTGCTGGCCCTGGTTTTTATTCGCTCATCTTCATTTTCATTGTTTTTAGTTCTATCCGACTCCCTTAGTGCTTTAACTTCATTATCGTCTTTCTCCTTACATCCTCTTATACAGATGATTTTTATCTCTCTTGATATCATCCACCACCAGGGCAAGCGTGTAAAGTTCTGCTGGATTCCGGTCCATATTGGTATTTTGGGCAACGAGCGAGCTGACAGAGCCGCAAAAAGAGCTGCTGAACGAGGCTTTTATTCATTTTATTTTAACTTCCCCATTCCGTATTCGGACTTTTATCCTATTTTACATCGTTTTATTCGTTCTCGCTGGCAGCTCTCATGGGACGAATGTGTTTCTAACAAATTAAAAGCAGTGAAGCCCGAAATCGGACATTGGATATGCTCTTGTCGCCGGAAGAGATCCGAGGAAGTGGCGCTCTGTCGTCTACGTGTGGGTCACACGTACGACACGCATCGCCATCTTCTACTCGGACAACCTGAACCCACGTGCAGCGCATGTAATGCACGTCTCTCCGTGCAACACATCCTGGTGGAATGCCCATCATTCTCAGAGGCGTGTCAACGTTTTCTTGGATCCGTTCGGACTATTCACGATGTTCTTGGACAGGAGCAATCGGCGGTCATTGAGGGCCGCATTTTTGAATTTTTACGACTTTTGCCTTTTAGAACTATTAATTGATTTTTATTCTTCTGACTTTCATTTTCATATCACTCACCCTCACGCTTATTTATTTCATCGCTCCATTACGTTCATATGCATAGTTTTAGTTTAATTTAGCTATTAACAGACTGGGAGGTGCCATATGGTCCTAGAGGCCGGTGCACCCCAAAAACGCTATAATCAATCAATCAATCACCGGACCAGACTTGCTCCAGAGTCTCAATGAGATTTTGCTGCGCTTCCGGGAGGAACACGTTGGTATGGCAGCAGACGTGGAGAAAATGTGTTTGCAAATATCGGTCCGGTTGGAAGTTCAGTCGGCCATGAGCTTTCGATGGCGCCGAAGTAGCAGTCTGGAGATCGAGATGTACCAAATTAAAGTCTTAATTTTTTGATCAATGTGTGGCCCGGCGATCGCTAATTATGTCCTCCATAGAATCGCCGAGGATTGTGCGCAGACCGACGAACAATCGGCAACAGCGGTCATTACGAGCAACTTCTATGCCGACGATTTTCTGCGCTCCGAAGCAACACCGGAAGAGGCAATCAAGTCGAGGAGAGTCGTGACGTCAGTAGCAACAAGAGGAGGTTTTGTCTTGCGGAAATGGATTTCAAATCGAAGAGAGGTAACCGAAGAACTGCCAGATGATGCTCGATAAGTGCAGGGCAAAATACAGAATGTATTTGGCTGTGTGTGGAATACATCATAAGACTTGCTAAGCGTCGATATACCCAGCAGCGAAGTCCCGAAGACAAAACGGGGTGCGTTGCAGTTGTGGCGCGAACATTCGACCCGTTGGACATTGTTGCACCGTTTTGCCTAAAAGCGAAAGCTTTCATGCAATTTTTGTGGACGCAGAAATACGAGTGGGATGAGCTGCTCAACGAGACCGACCAACGCGTATAGGATGAGTGGGTGAATGGGCTATCCCGCTTATCCGCGTTGAGCGTATCACGCTGTTTGAAGCCAGTGGGCGAAGTCCCATTGAGTTTAGAGCTCAACATTTTTGTAGACGCATCCAGTAAGGCATTTATCGCTGTGGCTTACGTGAAGACGGCATATGCGAGCGGCGCGCACGTTGCGCTACTGATGGCACGGACACGTCTGGCTCCGTTGAAGGTTGTATCAATAGTCAGATTGGAACTGCAGGCAGCAGTGCTGAGGGTACGGCTGAAGAGCGCTGTAATGGAATATTTTTCCTACCGATTCGAGAGGTGTATACTCTGGACCGACAGCGAAGCGGTCCTCAAGTATATCCGAAACGTAACGCGTCGGCTTAAAGTCTTCGTTGACAATCGCGTCTCGGAAATTTCGGACTCGTCAAATCCAGATCAGTAGAGGCATGTGGCGGGCACGCTGAAACCTGCTGATTTGGCTTCGAGGGTGCAGGCACGAAGGAACTGGAGCAGTCATACGTGTGGTGGCACGGACCCGCTTTCCCGAAAGAAGAGTAGGATTACAGTGTACAAAAGGTAGTGGACGAGCTTGACACGCAAGAGCTCAAAGGAGGAAGGGTCGTCCGGTGCGTTCAAACGTCAACGAGAACCAATGCACATCTGGTGGGCCCCACCCGCTTCTCCAGCTGGAATCGCTACCGTCGTGTAATGGGTTGGTGTCTTCGTTTCGTGAATAATCTGCGCGCGCGTGCCAAACGGACAATGTCTATCACGATCGGTCCGCTGTCTCTTCCAGAAGTGGAGGAAGCAGTCAACCGGGTAATCGAGAAGGATCAAGAAATACACAGCGAGCGTATTGAGATGTCGGAGACTTTCAAGGGCAAGTACGAGATTCTGCGGTTGCGAGGGCGCCTTAGCAGAGCACCACTAGCTGAGATGTGTCGCAATCGGATTATTTTGGCAAATGAGAGCGATCATATGCGTCCGTTGGTGACTCATGCCCATCATCAAGTGATGCATTCTGGTTTCAGTCATACTCTTGATCGGTTCACAGAAGACTACTGGACACCGAAATTGAGAGCGGCGGCTAAGAAGGTACTGCGAGGCTGTGTATTCTGTTGCAACCGTAGTAGCAAACCACGATTTCCGCTCATGGCCCACTTGCCGGATGCTCGTTTCCACCAGACACGTCCCTTTTCTTCTGTCGGTTCGGACTATTTTGGCCCGTTGGAAGTGCGCAAGGGCAGAAAAGTGGATAATAGTGGATACTTTTACTCGTTACATGCTTGGCGCCACGAGCTCTCCATCTCGAAGTCTCGTACTTTCTAGAGACCGACTGTTTCCTCATGGCGTTGCAGCAGTTCATTGCGCGTCGGGGGGGGCACCAAATCTGATAACGAGCGACAATGGCACGAATCTGGTGGGTGGGGAGAGAGAGAGCTGCGCACAGCAGTCCAGAAGTGGAATCAGCAGCAGACCACTGAATAAATGGTCCAGAAAGGAATCGAGGGACGTTTTAACACCCCGCTCGCGACCCATATGGGAGGTATCTGGGAGCGGTTGGTCGGGTCAGTCAAGCGCGCACTATGGGTGGTTTTGGGCCACCAGAAATGCACCGACGATGTCCTGAAGACGGTCCTCGCTGAGGTGGAGTTTATGGTCAACTCTCGTTAATTGACGTATGTGTCTTGTGACGCTGGCGATACCGAGTCCATTACACCCAATCACTTTCTGCTCGGTGTACACTGCCGAATCAGGATTTCCCCCTGGTGTATTCTATGACAGAGACATTCATCACCGATGAAAGTGATTCCAGTGTCAGGACCTTGCTGAGCAACCGTGGCAGCGTTGGCGGAAGGAATATCTGCCGACCCTGGCGAGGCGCACCAAGTGGCAGAAGTCCGAAGAAAATCTGCAGGTCACGGACGTGGTGCTGCTGGTCGATCGGGATATTCTGCGTGCACGTTGGCCTCTGGCGGTAGTCCAACAGGTGCTCCCGGGTTCGGACGGTGTAATCGGGACTGTCGAGATCCGTACGGCACGGGGATCCTACCGAAGACCGGTCAACAAGATGTGCGTTCTGGAGAATGCGTACATCAACTCATTACCGAGTGTTAATTAATGTATAGTGTATATATATTGCATTGTCTTGTATCTATGTTAATCCGTGTTGGGTAGATGTTCGATTCCCGTTGTTATGTGGTGGGGTGTCGTATCGGACATAACGTTTTTGGCCTTGTGCGTGGTGTTTCGTGTGTAGTTTCGACGATCTCGAAACTGAGGGGAGGATGTTGTGAACGCGAGGAACACGATGCTGTGTGGAGTGTATTGGTGGAAATACATTGGGCATAACATCCACGTTTCCTCATAAATTCAGTGTATTCGGGGCGGTGGGAATCAGTTGAAATTAAAAGTCGCACGATGCACCGATCCGCATAGGGTGGCTCGTGTTAACTGTCGATAGGCGACAGTTACAATAAATATAATGTCGACACAAACAATTTTAGCACCTACCGAATAACCTATACCGAATAATCAAATATTTACCGACCAGTATTACCGGGTATATAAGACCGAATGTGTAGAAAGTTTACTAGATAGAAGATAACAAACCTCTTCTTAAAAGACGGCAGTCCTTTAGCCTTGTAGTGAAACGCAGGTCATCGTTCTTGACATCCCGTTGTGTCTCCAACATGCGCTCTACACACCACGGCCTCCCGTTCATATCCTTCACATTTTGGACTCGCTCCTACACAGGTGCTGCATTTAGCACTTCTGGTAAGTTAGAGACAAACTTATGGAGCTTGAAGCCCGACTGAACGCACAAGGCTCCACTTTCTCTTACAAGATTAAGGGCCTCACCGACATTTGCCACATATTTTAAGCCGTCCACGTAGAAATCGTCCTTCACGAACTTTTCCGCTTCAGAATTGTGTAAATTTGCCCCCGCAGTAGCGGCCGCCTTCAACACAAAATTGGCGACGCTAGGCGGCGACAAAGCACCAAAGAGGTATACTGTCATCTGGTAGTCGGTCGGCTCATTGTCTAGGTCCGAGTTCTTCCACCATAAGAACCTTATGAATTTCCGATATTCTGAAACTGCTTCTATCAGGAAGAACATATTCTCAACATCGCATGCCACGGCCACTGCTTCCTTTCTGAAGCGACTCAACAAATCAGTCAAGTTGTTGGTCATATCAGGACCCTGTATCAGATGTTGATTCACCAATTTCCCTCGGTGGGTCGCACTGCAGTCGAACACCACGCGAAACTTGCGCGTTCCGCCGTCATGATTGATGCCGTGGTGCGGCACATACCAACGATTCGAACAATTTACATGGTCGGGTGGCACCTGTTCTGCATGTCCGTTTGCAATAATCTCGCATATAGTACTCATAGTTTTTGAAATTTTCCTTGTTTGACTGTAGACACTTCTTTACTTCATACAGTCGGCTCAACATGGCGTACATGTTGTGTGACAGGTAGTACGTGAATTTTTATAGCGGTAGAGAATCCCGATATCGCCCGTTCTCCATGCAACGCGCAATACACTTGTATTTGATTTTGAGTGTTCTGGGCGGTGGGGGTCAGTTGTATCAGCACGTCGCACGGGGGGCAACTGGCTGCGCTTGTGGCTGCAGAAGGCGGTCGGCGGAACAGCTACAATGCACATGAAAAGTGTATGCTTGTATGTGAATTTTCAATACAATTTCAATTTCAATGTGCCTGTTTGTGTCTTTCGTAGGTTGGCTGTATATCGGGCAGTGTAATGAGCGCCGTGCATGTGTCGTCTTCTGGTTTGTTGGCGGTCAGTGGTGAGGATGCCACAGTACGATTGGTGTCCGTGGACCAGTGCAGTCGTGGTCGTCTACGCTTGCGCTGTGTGCACACGACCCGCGCTCACATCAGTAGCGCACGTGCTCTGTGTACACTCCCGGCAACGATGGCTGACTGTATAAGCGGCGGGGGTGCCGGCGGTGATCAAGAACCAGGGATTATTGAGCTGGTTTCTGCCGGCGGTCGTGGTCAGGCGGTGTTGTGGCGTGTGTGCCTCATGGGCCGGCGCCTGACGTGCCAGCATTCGCACCGACTAGCCGAGCAGCCGAATGAGGCGGCGAGGCGACGTGACATGGCGCAGCCGCTCTACGGGGACACGGCGGACGTGCGCTACATGCACCTGGCGAGCTGCACAACCTCCGTCGTCAACGCCGCCGGCCACTCACGCATTGTGGCGGCTGCTGCATCGGATGGTTGTGTCAGGTACTTGTGTTTCCTTATTTTAGCTTACAATGAGGCGGTGATCGATATTGAGAGAATGTGTACGAATTTAACAATAAAACTGGTCATAATCTTGGTCCCAGACACAAACATTTTGCCCTAGTTTAATTCATCGGAATCTGTAATGCTGCATTGCTACTGTTAAATTTCGTCGATTGAGTTTAACGGTGATGTAATTGTTGCCGGTTTTTAATTATCGCATGTTTTAGGAAACCGTTCGCTGTTGGAGTGTGTGCAAATTTAATTTGCTAGGGTTGAATGAACATCACTATTAGTATCAATAATGACTTAACCTTGATCCTTCCAGTGTTCCCAGGTGGGAACAAGCACTTTATGGGGTATTTCCTTTATCCTCCCAGTGTTCCTATGTGTGATCAAGCACTTGTAGCAGCACCAAATACAGCGCGTACAAAACGATGTGTATTGGTGGCTCGTAACAATGTAACTAGTGGTAATGAGCTGAAGAGCTGAATGAAAGCTGACATGAAACACGCTGAACACACAGACATACCGTTACATGCATGCACACAAGTGAACTTGACACCCACACACAGACACACAACACACAAACATACAACTGCATACATACACACGCATGACTCATACAGACGAGTGGCTATTACTGGCAGCCAGTGGTCTTCAACCTCAGGCCGGCCACAGCCCCCCTCAGGTGCTGTGCTCCGACTGCAAGAAGCGGCGAGGCGGTCGCACGGGTCTGGAGCGCCGAGACCATACGATACGAGCAGGATGTTGTGCACCGGTAGACGAACCTGAATCAGCCGGTTCAGTCGTGGGAGTGGACGTTTAAACCGCGGGACGATCGGGCGGTGAGTTGACAACATCACCTGGCGGATCTTGTTCGGCTCTTTCCAGATGTGCCGGCTTGAGTCTGTCGATGGCCACGACGTCTGGTTTACCACGATTGTCTATCGTGAATGCCTTGTCGTCACGCTGCAACACGGCGTAGGGACCCTGGTAAGGTGGTGTCAACGGGGTCCTGTGACCGTCGACCCGGACGAAGACGTGGGAGGCCTTGTTCAAGGAAGGAGACACGAATGGTTTTTCCGTTCCGCTACGGTGCCACGGTGTCGGTACAGGCTTCAGATCAGCAAACGACTGTACCAAGCGACGAGCCGTTTCGCTTGTCGGGAATGCGTGAATGCCTGTAAAAAACTGGCTTGGCGGCCGCATCTTTTCACCCAAGGCCAGCTCGCTTGGTGATGCACCGATGTCTGGCTTCAGCGACGAACGCATGCCCATCAACACGACCGGAAGTGCCGACGGCCAGTTGACTTTATCGCAGACGGCGTCTGTCAACGACGCCTTGAGCTGTCGATGAATGCGCTCAATGAGGCCGTTTTGTTGGGGCATGTAGGAGCACGTCGTTCTAATCTGCACACCAAGAAGGGTCCATAGCTCTTTCCATAGATCGGACACAAATTGTCGACCACGATCCGAAGTAATCGACAAACACATGCCGAAACGAGACACCCAGTCCAACAGGCATTTGGCGCAGGTTGCGGCTGTAGCCTCGTTGAGTGGGACCGCTTCCGGGTAACGAGTGAACCTGTCGATTATGGTGAAAATATAGCGGTACCCGTCTACTTCTGGAAGAGGACCGACAATATCGACGTGAAGACTCTCGAATCGACTTGTTGGTAGTGGAGGACGTTTCAGAGGTGTCCGTTGATGACGGGTAACTTTGCACTGTTGACAACGCATGCAGGTTCTTGTCCACGTTGAGACCTTGGCAGCGACTCGCGCGAACACAAAACGTTCAGAAATGAGGCGACGAGTGGCTCGAGCGCTTGGATGGCTCATGTTATGAAGCTGTGTGAATATGTCGCGTTGCATCACTAGCGGCACCAACGGTGTGTCCACTCCTGTAGAAATGTCAACTAGTATGCTTGCTGGCGATCCGTCCAATGTGCGTCGCTCAATGGTGAGGGATGGCGAAGAAGCAAGCGCAGCGACCTCCGCGCACTTCTGCTGTTCGATTTCCAGTTGTGATATGTCGAGACACTGTTGGAGTTCGGCGTGAAGTGCAAATGACGACAAATGCGAGACTTTGTGAGGTTGCTCCGATGTGGGACGACTCAAGCAATCCGGGACCACATTATTAAGGCCGCTCACATGTCTAATATCTGTAGAAAACTCGCTCAAAAATGCTAATTGTCGATGTACACGCGGTGATCGCTCGCTAACACTGGTAAAGGCGTGCGTCAGTGGCTTGTGGTCCGTCCACAACTGCAAGCCCGGGCGACCCTCTAGGAGATGCCGAAAACGTTTCACGGCACTGAAGAGTGCAAACAGCTCTTTGTCTCCGGTGCTCCAGCGCAATTGAGAACCCTGAAGCATTCGGGAATGAAACGCGAGGGGAACCCATGTGCCCTGTTGCCACTGTTTAATGACAGCGCCCACCGCCGTGTCAGATGCATCCGCTGCAACTTTAGTTGGAGCTTTGTCGCTAGGAAAAGCAAGACGTGATGCTCTCGCTAGTGCACATTTGGTAGACTCGAAGGCATGTTGTTGAGGCTCGTCCCACACTAATTTTTTCTGTTTGTTCTTGCACACAGCGTGCAGAGGTTGCAGAAGCTTGGCCAAGCTGGGAACGAAGCGGTGAAAATGGTTCACCATGCCGAGGTAGCGCTTGCACCCGGCGACGTCAGTTGGCGGTGGCATGGCGACCAGATCGGCAACCTTCTCAGAAAGCGGTTCTATGCCGGACGCAGACACTTCCAATCCCAGAAATTTAACCCTTGGTTGCCCGAAGGAACACTTTTCTGGTTTCACAACAAGACCTGCCGAGCGGAGGCGCCGAAACAATTATTGAAGGTCTTTGTGATGTTGTGTAGCGTCTGGAGAATAAATCAGTATGTCATCAATATAACTGTACACGTTGTTCATGCGACGAAGTACCGTATCCATAAGCCTCTGGAAGGTTTGAGCAGCGTTTGACAATCCAAACGGCATGCGACGATACTCAAAGAGGCCAAATGGTGTGGTAATGGCGGTCTTCTGCTGGTCAGGTCCAAATACCGGAATTTGAGCAAACGCTCGAGCGAGATCCACTGTGCTAAAAATTGTGGCGCCGTTCAGTCTGTCAGCAAACGTTTGCAAATGAGGCACAGGGTAGCGGTCTGGCACTGTAATTGCGTTGAGACGCTCGTAGCACCCCACCATTCGCAAAGACTTGCCTCCATCTTTCTCCACTAGGTGTATGGGGCTGGACCAAGCGGAGGAAGATGGTACGAGAATCTCTTGTTCCAGCATGTGCTCAAGCTCACGCTTAGCAGCTGTGAGCTTTGCGGGCGTCTTGGCCGGGCAAATACCGGATTCCCTTTCGTAATAATACGATGTTCCACACCCGGGACGGTGACGGCCGGAAAATTTGAGGGTGGTGCGCAGAGCGCTCTGAATTCTTCAGAATTGCGGACACCCGTAAACCCAGGGCCGTCGCGATGTGGTGGATGAGTTTGGCTGACGTGTACGACGGTGGGATGATCATGCTTCACCGGAAGAGCTGGATTTGTAGACAGATAGTCGTGCTGTCCACCAATACCTTCTTCTTGAAGTCAATGACCAATCCAAATTCCCATGGAAATCGGCTCCAAGTATTGGGGTAGTCACTGCAGCGACCAAAAACGGAAATTTGTATGTGCGACCGAGACCGAGGTCAATTAGATTATCACGGCGAACTTCAAACACCGGAATGAATGACCCGTTGGCGGCTCGAAGAGTTGGAGACTGCAAGGGTGGAGGAGGCTTAGGACCCACAGGCAACAATGAAACCTCCGACCCACTATCGACTAGGAAACGACGACCTTCGGTGTCAACCACATACAGTAGTTGACAATCGCTATTGCAACCGGACACGGTCGTCACTGCCGGCTGCTCGAGGCGTTTCCCGACATGTCTGAGGTGAATGTGCATCGGCCTAGGCATCTCCGTGCTGCCGGCCCGAAGCGTCGATGGAGTCGGCACCAGCGGTCTACAAAGTCTACTGAACTTGCAGGTTGCTGAGGAAATCGTGGCCTAGTCGACTGAGGCTGCAGCGCATTGGACGCTCTGGTTGCTGCCAGTACACCCGCACTACCACTCATCGGCGCTGAAGTGTCGCTCGAGTTTGCGGATGTGGTGCTACTGACCTGTAGTGGTCGCTGGTGCTGGTCGGCGCGGAGAGCAACTTCGCTCAGTGAATTTGAAGCCAGCCATTCTCTGCACATCATCTGAATGGCCCCAGGCTGCCGACACAAAAATGCTTCGCGGACTATTTCATGATCCGTATCATTGGGGTATAGGGCCGCTAAGTCCGCGTACAGCTCAGTTGGTTTCCGTGAGCCCAACTCGCGTGGGATGGCCCCCCTGCGGTAGGGGGGTTAGAATTCTGCCGCCGTAGCTGCCGCGTGTCGTAAAAGGCGACTAAAGGCAGACATGTCTGGTCAGGTTTCGGCCTGCTACTGGTAACATGTAACCCGGTACAACCAGCCGCATGGTCGAAATGTCGGCGACTAATCCGGCCCCCCACTGGCTTATGCCAGTGAGGAGGGTGGCCAGACACCTAGCAGGAAGAAAAACAACACCTGTCAAAGGGCGGATGAGCTGTTTAGCAGCCAACGGCCATCTGGAAACCCTCCCCCGTCGGATCGGCAAACAGGATCCTGGCCGCTGAGTGTCACGTCGCCCGGGGTATAGTGGTGGCTTGACGCAACACTCGTCTTTGGCCTGCGCGTCGAATCCCGACGGGGCCGCTGTTTGGCGCCTCGACAGTGGAGAGAATGGTCCGACGCCGGCACGGGTGGCCGGATAGGGCTCAAGAGGGTCAAGGGTGAGGTGCCTGGTGCTCGAGGGGGGTCCCGCCCGGTGCAGTGTCCGCCGTTTGCAGTGGAGCTGCAGCTGCCGGGTCCAGATGGACCGGTGGGGGTCACTGGTCCGAGCCCGGCGCTGTAGCTCCCGCGGACTCGTACCGGGCGGAGCTCGCAGCGAGCTCAGGGGTATTCGGTGCCCGTACAGCGCGCACCACCACTGGCGTGGCATCCCATGCTGGCTCTGCCCGTCCCCCCAGTAGGGCCCCGTGCAGAGGTGGGTGGTCGTGCGCGCAGAGACAAACACACAATTCATGGCTTCAAAACCTACAACCACCCCAACTGCTGGTCGTCCATCGGGCGATCGGCCACGGCCGCCGAAAGGTGGTCGTACATTGAGACACGACCAGGACGACACTCGTGTTGCTCCGACTCCGATGGTGTTGGTGTTTGCCAGCACCGATGAGAAAATAAAACTGTCTTCATTGAACCCGTTCCGTCGCATGGACGGTTTCAAAAACATTGGCGACGTGCCTGTCGAGACCAACAGACAACGTGATGGATCGTTGATGGTTAAATACGGCACTGAGACGGCAGCAACCCGCGCGATAAAGGCAACTACGTTCCGTTATCGCGTAGGTACGGGCGAAAATAAGCGTTGGGTGAGCACCCCCATCTCGGTGTGTGCGCACTCGACAATGAACCACGCCAGAGGTGTTCTGTTCTGTCGTGCGCTAGAGGGCGTCGATGATGATGAGATTTGCGACGGATTGGCATCACAGGGTGTCATCCGCGTGGAGCGCATCGTCCGACGGCGTGAGTGTAGCGAGGTGCCAACGCACTCTTTCTTCCTCACGTTTGACGGTGCTGTTCTGCCGGACGACATCAAGATCGGTGACATCCGTCAGCGTATCCGTGTCCGCCCCTACGTACCCAACCCAATGCGATGTTACAGGTGCCAACGTTTCGGGCATACGAGCTCCCGCTGCAACCGTGCTGAGATCTGCGGACGCTGCTCATCCGAACGGCACACCGCTGCTGATTGCGACAATGAATATTTCTGCGTCAATTGCAGGAGCAGCGGTCATGCGTCCTCGTCGCGTGACTGCCCGGAATGGCTGAAAGAAAAATAAATTTTGGCTATCCGCGCTGCCCAGCGCTGCAGTTTCGGCGAGGCGCGTGCTGTATATCGCAGCTCGCATCCATCAGGCCCGTCCTTTGTCGGCGTCGTCACGAAGTCGGCTCAGCCTCCACAGTCTGTCGACTCGTTTCTGGAGAAGCTGACTGTGGGAGACTTCTTGAAGCTGGCGGGACGAATGGGCTTGAAGCTGGTCGTACCTGAGGGTGACAAACATGAGCATTAACCAACACCGGTTGATCGGCGGCCTGAGGAGGCTGCCGTGTCGCGGTCGCCAACGGCCGCACCCCAGCGGTCCCAGGCGTCCGCGACCCAGCGGCCTCAGACGGCCGCAACCCAGCGGCCCAAGGCGGCCGCTCCCCAGCAGCCTGAAAAGGCTGCTGAGCGGCGACCCCAGCAGGTCGCCGATCGGCCGGTCAACCGGCCGATGAACCGTGATGGCAAATCGGCAGCGATGCCGGTTAGTCAGGGCGGCAAAAAACCGGCCGCTCAGCAGGCTTCCAAGCCAGCAGAGCGGTCGTCTCCGAGCCGGAGGAAATCCGGAGACTGGACGGTGGTTCAGCACAAGAGCCGCCGTTCGGTCAAGTCAGCCTCGCCGAGGAGTGACCGGCGAGCATCTCCCGGTCACAAAGCGAGCGCGGTCCCTGCATCTCCGCGCTCGGCGGTTGCTCGCGCACCGCCTTCCGCACACGACGGGGCGACTCCCACCACTGCCATGGAGGTGGAGAGTTCCTCTAAGCGGAAGCTCTCGGCCTCTCCAAGTGGGTCCCCACCTGACGCGGAGAGAGGACGATCGGCCAAGCGATGCGATTAGGTACCTGTGCAGCCTGGTTGTTAGTGTATATGTGCTTTTTTAACGGGAGTATTTATCTGTATTTTATTCTATTATATTTATTTTTATGTCCATTTTACAATGGAATATTAGAGGTATTACACCGAATTTTAATGATTTACTGCATATTTTACACTCCCGACAATCATCGATTTTAGCAATACAGGAGACTAAGCTTTTAAATTCTTCGTATTTTAGTATTCAGGATTTTAATGATTTTAGATATGATAATCCCAGCTCGACTATAGCCCACGGCGGGGTTATGCTGGCTGTTCGCACCAGTGTACCCTGTCGCCGCCTGCATATTCAGTCAGATTTGCAGGTGGTTGCGCTTCGGTGCTGGCTGGGCAACCCCACACTTCGACCCAGCGTCGAAGATTTTACTGAGGCCATTGTCACCTGTGCCAAACAGAGCATTCCGCGTACGGCATCGCGTCCCCGGCGGCGTCCTGTCCCTTGGTGGACAGACGCGTGTTCTGCGGCGTTGCGAGAGCGACGTCGTTGCTGGGGTCGCTTCCGGCGCAACAGCACGGTGGCAAACATGCTTTGCTTTCGCCACGCTCGCGCACAGGCTCGATGGACCTTTCGCGAGGCGAAGCGGGCCTCGTGGGTGTCCTATGTGTCCAGCATTAATCGGCATTGTCCTATATCCACCATATGGGACCGTATAAAGCGCATCTCTGGGAAGTACCGTCCCACTCCACTGCCTTCTCTGAAGATCAGTGGCGTGGACGTGATAGATCCGGAGCATGTTGCTGACGAAATTGGCCGATATTTAGCGGAGCGCTGTCGTGTAAACGTAGACGACCCTGATTTAGCGGCGATCAAACAGCAGTGCGAGAGATCACCCGTTGATTTCTCCACCAACTGTCAGCTGCCAATCAACAGCGATTTTTCAGCATCTGAGCTGAGAACAGCCTTGCGATCGCTTCGCGATGTGGCTGAAGGCCCTGATGAGGTTCACAACCTCATGCTGAAACGTCTGTCGCCCGCAGTGCTGTCCACTTTGCTGCAGGTCTTCAATGATCTGTGGAATGGTGGACAGTTTCCAGCCTCCTGGCGACGGGCAATCGTGATACCCATCACAAAACAGGGCAAATCGGGCGATCACCCGTCTGACTATCGCCCGATATCGCTGACCTCCAGTCTCTGCAAACTGTTTGAGAAAATGGTTTGCAGACGGCTGGTATGGCTTCTGGAACGCGGTCGGCTGTTCAATGATGCTCAGTGCGGATTTCGCCAAGGTCGCTCAACGTTAGACCACTTGGTGACCATTGACTCTCGCGTACGTGAAAGTTTCGCGCGAGGTCACCACGTCGGGGCGATATTCTTTGACATCGAGAAGGCATATGACACCACATGGCGACATGGTATTCTTCGCAAACTGCATCGCTGTGGTGTCAGAGGCAACATGGGGAGTTTCGTACACAATTTCCTTTTGCACCGCACATTCTGTGTGCGTGTGGGGAACTCCTTGTCTCGTCCGTTCGATCAGGCAGAAGGCGTTCCACAGGGTAGTGTGCTCAGCGTGGCCCTTTTTGCCATTGATCAACGACATTGACAATCATTTGCCTCCCTCGATTGGACGGTCTCGATTGGCGTTTCGCACGTCGCCAATCGTCAGCCTCCTCGTTGAGGCTGATGAGGCTCCACTGGCGCTCCGTCGTCAAGAGCTGGGCATGCGTTATTCTTGCAAGCTGGCAAGCACCCATGAAAACCCCGCGTATGACGTGGTATTTTCCCAGCATGTGCCTGAGCAGCAGCACCTTCCAGGACCTCAGTGTTCTGTGCTGTTTTGCAGCAAATGAAGGCACTGCTGGAGTCATGCGGGAGGGGTGCTAACGACGTGCTCAGACAAGAATACACGGCGGAGTCACCCTGGGAATCGGTCACACCCGAGGTTGACGTCTCGCTAGCAGCTCTGCCGAAACACCGTACAGTGCCCAGTGTGCTTCGCTCAAACACACTGGAGCGAATTCATTCTTACGGACGGTACACTGCCGTGTACACTGATGGATCTAAGTCGGCCAGTGGTGTGGGTTGTGCGTTTGTAAGTGGAGGTACGTGCCGCTCGAGCACGCTGCCACCGAGCGCCTCCATTTACACGGCTGAACTTCACGCTATCCTGCTGGCCCTGGTTTTTATTCGCTCATCTTCTTTTTCATTGTGTTTAGTTTTATCTGACTCCCTTAGTGCTTTAACTTCATTATCGTCTTTCTCCTTACATCCTCTTATACAGAGGATTTTTATCTCTCTTGACATCATCCACCACCAGGGCAAGCGTGTAAAGTTCTGCTGGATTCCGGCCCATATTGGTATTTTGGGCAACGAGCGAGCAGACAGAGCCGCAAAAAGAGCTGTTGAACGAGACTTTTATTCATTTTATTTTAACTTTCCCATTCCGTATTCGGACTTTTATCATAATATACATCGTTTTATCCGTTCTCGCTGGCAGTTCTCCTGGGACGAATGTGGTTCTAACAAATTAAAAGCTGTGAAGCCCGAAATCGGACATTGGATGTGCTCTTGTCGCCGGAAGAGGTCCGAGGAAGTGGCGCTCTGTCGTCTGCGTGTGGGTCACACGTACGATACGCATCGCCATCTTCTACTCGGACAACCTGAACCCACGTGCAGCGCATGTAATGCACGTCTCTCCGTGCAGCACATCCTGGTGCCATCATTCTCAGAGGCGCGTCAACGTTTTCTTGGATCCGTTCGGACTATTCACGATGTTCTTGGACAGGAGCAATCGGCGGTCATTGAGGGCCGCATTTTTTAGTTTTTACGGCTTTTGCCTTTTAGAATTATTTACTGAGTTTTATTTCTTGACTTTCACATTCATTTTGTTCACTATCACACTTATTTATTTCATCATTCCATTCCTCATGTCCATCATTTTAGGGTGTTTTGGGCTGTGAATAGACTGGGGGGTGCCGTATGGTCCCAGAGGCCGGTGCACCCCATAAACACAAATAACAAACAAACGAACGAACTCGCGTGGGAGGCTCTCAAAACGCTGGAAACGCTCTGAAGCCGTGAACGTAAACGTCTCGTCAACTCGTTGTAGCATGACGTTCCCAGGGGGCTGGTCACCAAGTCCTTCACGAGTCTGAACTGCTCCGGAGGTAATTTCGACAGCAACTTGCGAAATTTGGTTGATTGCGCTCGCAGTCCGGCGTCAACCATTAAATTGTCGCACATGGCTATCCATGTGTCGACGTCACTTCGGTCGAAACTTGGCAGCTCTACTTTAACTGCCATGGTGGCACTGCCTTCCTCAGATGTATTCTCCATCTTTGATTCAGATGGGCTGAAACTCGGGGTCACCAATGTAGCAGCACCAAATACAGCGCGTACAAAACGATGTGTTTTGGTGGCTCGTAACAATGTAACTAGTGGTAATGATAGAGCTGACATGAAACACGCTGAACACACAGACATACCGTTACATGCATGCACACAAGTGAACTTGAAACCCACACACAGACACACAACACACAGACATACAACTGCATACATACACACGCATGACTCATACAGACGAGTGGCTATTACTAGCAGCCAGTGGTCTTCAACCTCAGGCCGGCCACACACTTTTAATGGAACGAAAAGCTATAAATTGCATAACTGCACTTCCCATTGTAATGCACGCTTTTAGTCGTGCATCGTTGAGGTGTGCACGATTACTTGCAGTGCGACCTCAACTGTGCACCTGAGCGTAGCTGGACAAACGAGTCGGTGTCAACGCTCCATGGGTATATTATTTCCGATGTCAAAGCGTTTACATCTGTACAATATAACAACAGCAAATAGCAAATACACAACAGGTAGATATAATAAAACCTACAACGCTATGCCAAATAATGAAACAAGTAGTCATTATCAACATAGCGGCCGCGAACGATTACATATCAATATGAACATTAGCATTGAACATGGGTTCAAACTCACACTGTTCGTCGCCTGCCGTATGATCCAGGAATAATCATTGTTACTATTTCTCAATGTGAATTTAGTATGACGATCGCGGAGCGGAAAATTTAGAAATATTTGCTTATTTAGGAAAACTGAACTATAAGTATATTTGTAGAATTTGTGAGACAAGATATGGTGTCATCAGAAATCAGAAATGTATTGCCACTTTCATACAACAAAGTATTGGCGTGGAAGAAATTACTGTATAACGGCGCGAACGCAAATGAACAATGTATGAAATGTTGTACACAAACAAACACGTAAACAATCGATGGCCCGCAGGGCTCACGCTGAAAACACCTCACCCGTACACGCAATCACACACACAGTAGTAGTAGTAGTAGTTTATTGACACAAGGTCCAACAATAATACATATGGCTCGAGTTCGAGTACAGCATATCAAGAATCATATAACATGTATAACATCAACAGAAAAGAAAGAAATCACATAGCAATACCATAACACGGTAACAACATAACACATTCAAATTTCTACCTCCCTAATCAAATTAAGGCACTTTTAAGGCATTTAAGGCAAATTAAGGCATTTCGCATAACACTTCATATCTGGTACAATTTTCAAACAGATTTGCTATACTTTCGAAGTCTAATCTGTTTCCATATTCCTTTCTGTGTTCGGCCGTATGTTCACAACGTATCAAGACGTGTTGTTCAGTCTGTATTTCGTTTTTTCCGCAAGCGCATGTTCTTTCGTTTCGTGGTGTTCTGCTCCATCTGCCCCGCTCGATTCGTAGATTGTGCGACATTAGTCGTACTCTAGTAAACGCCTGTCTGTTCTTGTCTTTGATGTATATTTTTTCCGTGTATATCGGGTGTGTTTTCATTTTTGTGTTTAGTTGGCTTATGTATGTGGAGAATTTCGTCATATGTGTAGCTCTTGTCTGGATGTTATTCTTGATTGGCTCTAGTGGCTCGTGCTCCTCCCATTTTAATGCTTCAGTCAAAAATTTATATCCTGGTGTTCTTTCCTCTTGGCATAATTTATAGATATCGTGCAAGGGTATCTTTATTGTGGTATTTTCCCATTTACATAGCCATTTTTTCCTTTGCTTCTTAATTATATATTCTAACGGTGGAATTCCTGCTTCTATTAAACAAAGTTTTGTACTTGTGTTTTGTCTCACCCCCAGTAAACATTTTCACCTTCCTCTAAAATCCATCCGCTCTCTCCAGTCGATAATAAATCTCTCTTGTCGCTTTGTCCTTCGTCTTCCCCCCAAGTCACCCACATCCACCCATATTCGTAAACTTGGCTGGTTGCCTGCTCTGTCCAGAATCCACCATAAGCTGTGCTGCATTGTCTATAAACTTCTCTATACTCCTTCTCCACCTTCTTACCTATATTCGCTTCTAACTCCCTCTGATCGTCCTTTATGTCGCCGTCCAGTGCCCCTCGTATGTCCTCCTGCTGACCACGAGTCTAACTGGTCAGCCAAATCCTTCTACTTTTCTGCTCCCCGACTTTATAACTCTCTTCCTCATCACATTCTACAGAAAAAATCCTACTCTTCCTTTTCGGCTTCCCTTCATATATACTTACTGTCTCTTCCGTCGCCGCCCACTTACCCCTATCGAAATTGTTGATACTCTTTTTGGCTTATCTCTCAATACCAAATTTAAATATTTTCTCTGTCAGCTACACTTCTCTGATCCCATTCTTTCATTTTTTCTCGCCTCTGATCATTCGCTGTGTATATTTTCTTGATTTTCTTGATTGTTGTATATATTTCCTGCTTTTGATATTTTTTGTGCCTTGTCACTTCAGCTCATATAATTTTGTTCTTTTTGAGCCCCTATCACTGTTTATACCTTAGTTTGCTCTATTTTGTACGTTTTCGCGCCTTTGCAAATTAGTGCGCTATAAGAAATACATGGTTTGTTTGTTGTTGTTGTTGTTGTTACCACTTTATTATAGTATTTTTCCAGTCGTCTGCAGTTGTTCGATAGCCACGACTCGCTGCTATAGATTAATGCGCTCACAACGGCTGCGTCAAACACCTTTCTCTTCACATAGTACGGTATCAACGTGTTTGCTGCCGAGAACACTGCGAACTTATTTGCCGTTCTTTCATTGGCTACCTCATGTTCTTTTAACACATCGTTCATCTGACATGAATCAACAAACCACGCCCCCAGATATTTATATTCCTTAACTCTTTGAATTTCTATATCCTGCACTTTTACAGTGTGATGTATGTTTTTGTCTCCATTGATTACCATCAACTTAGTTTTTTCCTTGTTAATAACCATTCCGCTCTTCTTACAAAAACGCATGAAACAATGTAGTTTGTTGATGCATGTCTCCAGGCTAGTTGCTAGGATGGCCGTGTCATCCATGAACAATAATGCATGGTTCGTGGCCAGGTAGTCGTCAGGTGGGCAGGTCTGTTTCAACATGCGTACCATCTCGTCGATGTATAGCACAAACAAGGGTCCGCTGGAGGGTGCTCCTTGACGCACTCCTATCGTAGCGTTTATCTCCGCTCTGCCTAACATTTGTTTGGTGCATGAATACATTCTGGCAATAGCGCTCAGCATGTGTCTGCCGCATCCCATCTGTTTATGTCTTTCCAGTAATTTTGTCCTTGGTACTCGGTCATACGCTTTGCTGAAGTCAACAAATATGATGTATAATGTGCGGTGTTTGAATTGTGCGTAGTCGTATAACAACCTCAATGCTAGGATATGCTCAATGCACCCGCGACCCTTTTGTGCGCCAGCTTGGCATGGGTCGATGTCATACCACAATTTTAGTCTTTCGGTTAGCATTGTATCATATATCTTCGCCATAGAGTCCATCACACTAATTCCACGATAGTGTCCACAATCTAATCGGCTTCCAGACTTGTACAGAACTGTTAATTTACTATAGCACCACGATACTGGATAGGAAGTACAGTAGAATATCATATTAAACAATGTCAGTAGGAAAAAGATCCACGCGACTGGTAAATGTTTTAGTATTCCAGGGCAAATTCCGCTGAAAGCTTTGTTCGACTTAGACTTTTTCAGGCTATGCCTTAATTCTGTCTCTGTGAAAGGATCATCCAGTATCGGGATATATGGTGTATCACTTATGTCTACCTGTTCACATGGCAACTGTGGCTGTTTAAGCAACTGTTCAAAGTGTTCCTTGAAATCCTCGTTACTAGGTTGTATTGATTCTCTATTTTCTATGTCGCAGTTCCAGTTTATTGCTGACCATAATGACTTATTGTCGTTAGCTTCTAATAGTCGTTGCCAGCGACTGTCCGTTCGGCTCTGTTCATTGTGCATGCTTATCGCTCTGTTATTGGCTGCTGCGTCAGCTATGGTCGCACTGGCTTCTGTGAGCACAGAGTCGATGTCGATGTCGTCATTCCAGTCGTTAGCAAAATCTGGTGGGTACACTTCAGACAATGCACTAAGCAGTTGTTCTGAGCTCACCTTTTTCATTCTAACGCTATTTTTGATTGGTCTACTTTGATTGACACACACACACAACGAACATCACTCGACCGCATCTTCCCGTCCGCCTCTCACCACGATACTGCTCTCCGAACGTTATGAAACCAACGAGCCAGTCTCCCGCCACGCAATCTCGGTCAATCAGTGCATAGCTCGCCTCTTACGTCACTCGCGCGATAGCAGCGACACTCGGCTGACGCAACAACAGCCAGTCAATGATCATCACCACACACATTTCCCTCTGATTCTAAGAATCACTACCAACAGACGTATCAGCAGCAACCTCAGCGTAAACCTCATAGTCCTGCAGTCTTGCAGGAATCCGTATTTGCCTCATCGGTCTAGTCACACCCTGTGAGACAAGCTGGCTCTCAGCTGGCGTCGAATTTACCGCTCTTACTTCGATGCGCACCGGTGGCTCCTCATCTGCTACCTTTTCAGTGACACGTCCAGTAGGCCTCTGATCCTCTTCCACACGGGGCCGCAAGTCCCTGACGTGCCGATTGAGTCTGTTAACTTCCACTACAAGATAAGAAATATCCCCAGTGAATATGCCGTTGTGTCCCCTGCGGTAGGGGGGCTAGAATTCTGCCGCCGTAGCTGCCGCGTGTCGTAAAAGGCGACTAAAGGCAGACATGTCTGGTCAGGTTTCGGCCTGCTACTGGTAACATGTAACCCGGAACAACCAGCCGCATGGTCGGAATGTCGGCGACTAATCCGGCCCCCTCACTGGCCTATGCCAGTGAGGAGGGTGGCCAGACATCCAGCAGGAAGAAAAACAAGTCCTGTCAAAGGGCGGATGAGCTGTTTAGCAGCCAACGGCCATATGGAAACCCTCCCCCGTCGGATCGGCAAACAGGATCCTGGCCGCTGAGTGTCACGTCACCCGGGGTATAGTGGTGGCGTGACGCAACACTCGTCTTTGGCCTGCGCGTCGAACCCCGACGGGGCCGCTCCTCGACAGTGGAGAGAATGGTCCGACGCCGGCACGGTTGGCCGGATAGGGCTCAATAGGGTCAAGGTTGAGGTGCCTGGTGCTCGAGGGGGGGTCCCGCCCGGCGCAGTTTCCGCCGTTTGGAGTGGGGCTGCAGATGCTGAGTCCAGATGGACCGGTGGGGGTCACTGGTCCGGGCCCGGCGCTGTAGCTCTCGCGGACTCGTACCGGGCGGAGCTCGCAGCGAGCTCAGGGGTATTCGGTGACCGTAGAGCGCGCACCACCACTGGCGTGGCATCCCATGCTGGCTCTGCCCGTCCCCCCAGTTGGGCCCCGTGCAGAGGTGGGTGGTCGTGCGCGCAGAGACAAACACACAATTCATGGCGTCAAAACCTATATCCACCCCAACTGCTGGTCGTCCATCGAGCGATCGGCCACGGCCGCCGAAAGGTGGTCGTACATTGAGACACGACCAGGACGACACTCGTGTTGCTCCGACTCCGATGGTGTTGGTGTTTGCCAGCACCGATGAGAAAATATAACTGTCTTCATTGAACCCGTTCCGTCGCATGGACGGTTTCATAAACATTGGCGACGTGCCTGTTGAGACCAACAGACAACGTGATGGATCGTTGATGGTTAAATACGGCACTGAGACGGCAGCAACCCGCGCGATTAAGGCAACTACGTTCCGTTATCGCGTAGGTACGGGCGAAAATAAGCGTTGGGTGAGCACCCCCATCTCGGTGTGTGCGCACTCGACAATGAACCACGCCAGAGGTGTTCTGTTCTGTCGTGCGCTAGAGGGCGTCGATGATGAAGAGATTTGCGACGGATTGGCATCACAGGGTGTCATCCGCGTGGAGCGCATCGTTCGACGGTGTGAGGGTAGCGAGGTGCCAACGCACTCTTTCTTCCTCACGTTTGACGGTGCTGTTCTGCCGGACGACATCAAGATCGGTGACATCCGTCAGCGCATCCGTGTCCGCCCCTACGTACCCAACCCAATGCGATGTTACAGGTGCCAACGTTTCGGGCATACGAGCTCCCGCTGCAACCGTGCTGAGATCTGCGGAAGCTGCTCATCCGAACGGCACACCGCTGCTGATTGCGACAATGAATATTTCTGCGTCAATTGCAGGAGCAGCGGTCATGCGTCCTCGTCGCGTGACTGCCCGGAATGGCTGAAAGAAAAAGAAATTCTGGCTATCCGCGCTGCCCAGCGCTGCAGTTTCGGCGAGGCGCGTGTTTTATATCGCAGCTCGCATCCATCAGGCCCGTCCTTTGTCGGCGTCGTCACGAAGTCGGCTCAGCCTCCACAGTCTGTCGACTCGTTTCTGGAGAAGCTGACTGTGGGAGACTTCTTGAAGCTGGCGGGACGAATGGGCTTGAAGCTGGTCGTACCTGATGTTGACAAACATGATCATGAACCAACACCGGTTGATCGGCGGCCTGAGGAGGCTGCCGTGTCGCGGTCGACAACGGCCGCACCCCAGCGGTCCCAGGCGTCCGCGACCCAGCGGCCTCAGACGGCCGCAACCCAGCGTCCCAAGGCGGCCGCTCCCCAGCAGCCTGAAAAGGCTGCTGAGCGGCGACCCCAGCGGGTCGCCGATCGGCCGGTCAACCGGCCGATGGACCGTACTGGCAAATCGGCAGCGATGCCGGTTAGTCAGGGCGGCAAAAAACCGGCCGCTCAGCAGGCTTCCAAGCCAGCAGAGCGGTCGTCTCCGAGCCGGAGGAAATCCGGAGACTGGACGGTGGTTCAACACAAGAGCCGCCGTTCGGTCAAGTCAGCCACGCCGAGGAGTGACCGGCGAGCATCTCCCGGTCACAAAGCGAGGGCGGTCCCTGCATCTCCGCGCTCGGCGGTTGCTATCGCACCGCCTTCCGCACACGACGGAGCGACTCCCACCACTTCCATGGAGGTGGAGAGTTCCTCTAAGCGGAAGCTCTCGGCCTCTCCAAGTGGGTCCCCACCTGACGCGGAGAGAGGACGATCGGCCAAGCGATGCGATTAGGTACCTGTGCTACCTGGTTTTTAGTGTATATGTGCCTTTTTAACGGGAGTATCTATTTGTATTTTATTCTACTATATTTATTTTTATGTCCATTTTACAATGGAATATTAGAGGTATTAGACCGAATTTTTATGATTTACTGCATATTTTACACTCCCGACAACCATCGATTTTAGCAATACAGGAGACTAAACTTTTAACTTCTTCGTATTTTAGTATTCAGGATTTTAATGTTTTCAGATATGATAATCCCAGCTCTACTATAGCCCATGGCGGGGTTATGCTGGCTGTTCGCACCAGTGTACCCTGTCGCCGCCTGCATATTCAGTCAGATTTGCAGGTGGTTGCGGTTCGGTGCTGGCTCGGTGGTAGGGAGGTGAGTGTGTGCTCATTGTACCTGCCGCCTGGTCGCCCGTTCCCAAGGGCTGACGTCGAGTTTTTAATCAGTTAACCTTCACCCCCTTTTTATTTGTTAGGCGACTTTAATGCTCACAGCCCTTTTTGGGTTTGTGATGCATATTGTAGCCGTGGTTTTATTATGGAGGATATTTTATCTGTATTAGACATAGGTATTTTAAACACAGGCACATATACGCATTGTACCATGCCATCGGAAGCATGTCCGCTCTGGACCTCAGTCTGTGCAGTCCCAGTCTGCAGGCATCCACGAGCTGGACCGTTGAGAACAGTGTATGGGAGTGACCACTTCCCTATATGGATCTCTCTCAATGAGGTACCTAGGTTGGGAACACGTCCACCGAGATGGAATTTCAAACGAGCTGATTGGGTTCGCTATGATTGCTTGACACTGGAAGCCATGGGCAACCCCACACTTCGACCCAGCGTCGAAGATTTTACTGAGGCCATTGTCACCTGTGCCAAACAGAGCATTCCGCGTACGGCATTGCGTCCCCGGCGGCGTCCTGTTCCTTGGTGGACAGACGCGTGTTCTGCGGCGTTGCGAGAGCGACGTTGTTGCTGGGGTCGCTTCCGGCGCAACAGCACGGTGGCAAACATGCTTTGCTTTCGCCACTCTCGCGCACAAGCTCGATGGACCTTTCGCGAGGCGAAGCGGGCCTCGTGGGTGTCCTATGTGTCCAGCATAAATCGGCATTGTCCTATATCCACCATATGGGACCGTATAAAGCGCATCTCTGGGAAGTACCGTCCCACTCCACTGCCTTCTCTGAAGATCAATGGCGTAGACGTGATATATCAGGAGCATGTTGCTGACGAAATTGGCCGATATTTAGCGGAGCGCTGTCGTGCAAACGTAGACGACCCTGATTTTGCGGCGATCAAACAGCAGTGCGAGAGATCACCCGTTGATTTCTCCACCAGCTGTCAGCTGCCAATCAACAGCGATTTTTCTGCATCTGAGCTGAGAACAGCCTTGCGATCGCTTCGCGATGTGGCTGAAGGCCCTGATGAGGTGTACAACCTCATGCTGAAACGTCTGTCGCCCGCAGTGCTGTCCACCTTGCTGCAGGTTTTCAATGATCTGTGGAATGGTGGGCAGTTTCCGACCTCCTGGCGACGGGCAATCGTGATACCCATCATGAAACAGGGCAAATCGGGCGATCACCCGTCTGACTATCGCCCGATATCGCTTACCTCCAGTCTCTGCAAACTGTTTGTGAAAATGGTTTGCAGACGGTTGGTATGGTATCTGGAACGCGGTCGGCTGTTCAATGATGCTCAGTGCGGATTTCGCCAGGGTCGTTCAACGTTAGACCACTTGGTGACCATTGACTCTCGCGTACGTGAAAGTTTCACGTGAGGTCACCACGTCGGGGCGATATTCTTTGACTTCGAAAAGGCATATGACACCACATGGCAACATGGTATTCTTCGCAAACTGCATCGCTGGGGTGTCAGAGGCAACATGGGGAGGCTCGTACACAATTTCCTTTTGCACCGCACACTCTGTGTGCGTGTGGGGAACTCCCTGTCTCGTTCGTTCGATCAGGCAGAAGGCGTTCCACAGGGTAGTGTGCTCAGCGTGGCCCTTTTTGCCATAATGATCAACGACATTGACAATCATTTGCCTCCCTCGATTGGACGGTCTCTATTTGTGGACGACTTCGCCATATGGTGTTCTTCCCGCAGCACTGTTGCTGTCCAGCGTCAACTGCAGCTGGCGTTGAATAAAATAGAGACTTGGGGAACGCGTAACGGCTTCCACTTCTTGGAAGTGGCGCTCAGTCGTCTGCGTGTGGGTCACACGTACGACACGCATCGACATATTCTACTCGGACAACCTGAACCCACGTGCAGCGCGTGTAATGCACGTCTCTCCGTGCAACACATCCTGGTGGAATGTCCATCGTTCTCAGAGGCGCGTCAACGTTTTCTTGGATCCGTTGGGACTATTGACGAGGTTCTTGGACAGGAGCAATCGGATTTTTGAATTCTTACGGCTTTTGCCTTTTATAATTATTTATTGTTTTTTATTCTTCTGACTTTCATATTCATATCACTCACCCTTACGTATATTTATTTCATCGCTCCATTACGTCCATTAAAGGTTAAAGGTTAAATTAGGTTACATTTACAAAGGTTACATTCATATGCATAGTTTTAGTTTAATTTAGACAGACTGGGGGGTGCCATATGGTCCTAGAGGCCGGTGCACCCCTAAAACTCAATAAACAACAACAACATTCCATTCCTCATGTCCACCATTTTAGGCTGTTTTGGCTGTAATTAGACTGGGGGGTGCCGTATGGTCCCAGAGGCCGGTGCACCTCATAAACACAAAAAATATCGAATCGAATCGAGTCAGATCGCTCGAGAATTCGCTCAATGCATTGTATCTCTTCCACCGAAGGATGCCGTCTCGAAACCGCCACACGTGAAGCCCCAGTACGCGAGTACCGTCGGAAAATTGCTGCACATCCTTAATCTCCAATCCGTAATTTCTCAAGTGTTGTGTAACCGCTTCGGGTGAGACCACGTCTCCGTCATCCACCACGTCGTCGAAGTATGCTGAAGTGCGTCGCTCAATTGGTTTGTCTAAGGGCAATACCCTACCAACTATCGCCTGCATAATCATAGGCGCCGAGTTGAGGCCAAATCCCAGGCGCGTTAGAAAATACAGCTCGCCATCGTACAACACAGTTTGAAAAGGCCACAAGGATTTGTCGACGGCAACTTGCAAGTACGCTTTGGTCAAGTCCATGATGAAAAGATTGTCACCTTTTCTCCTCCAACTCTTCAACTTATCCTGACACACGTCTGCTTCCACCGTATGTGAGTCAATGTATTGATTAAGTTGGCGGAAGTCGAGAACTGGCCGCACTTCCTCTTTTTTCTTCTGTCGGACAGTCATGATAGGTAGCAGACAACGAGCTGGTCCGTGTTATCCCTCATCATACGGAACCAGTCAGCCATTACGTATCCACAGCTAAACCTCTTTGTTGGAAGTTTCGCGCGACTCGTTCAGCACTTTGTACTGCGCAATGCGATTGCGAAAAGTATCTGGTTCTTTGTCGTCACGCTACTTCCATTTGCACATCCATCTCTTGATTTGTGGATTGAACTCTATGACGTGTCCCGGTTTTTATTATCGAAGCAACTGAGCTGCAGCACAGCACTGTCTATCAACATTATCCTCACCCAGCGTTACTTCACCATTTACTACTCCAACACCACTCATCGCATTGATGGCACTCATCCCCAATACGGCATCAAAACCAAGCGGTTTCTCGTATACGACCAGCATCTTCACCGCAGCCTTGCGATTACCTGATTTAAGACAACATTACTGCCACCCCAACACATGTTAATTCACCTCCTCCTAGCGTTTCAATTGAAGTCTTATTATTCCACGTTTTGCAAACTACGTCAGAAACAATGCAGCAGCTACATCCCATATCAATGAGTACTGGACATTCGCGATTGTCGATTGAAACGCGTGTTGACGGAAGCACCTTATTTACATACGCGGAGGGAGCAACGGCGCCGATGTACTCTCTCATCTGGCGTTTCCCGGACAATCACGAGACATGTGGCCTACCTTGGAACATTTGAAGCACGATATTCTTGGACATTGTCTGCTGAAATGACCCACTTCATTGCACATATAACATATGTTCCCAGTCTTAGATGCGGTCAACATTCGTGCAGCAAAACAGCTATCATCCCTTGACTGATTCATTGTTGCTTCTTTCCGTTGCAGGGCCATCCCCGTTCTAACAACGACGTCGTTTAGAGTGGGCTTATCGGCGGCTGCACCGGTTTGAATAATTGCTGCTATACCGCTCGGTAATCCCGTTACAAAGGCACACTCAAGCAATTCATCACTAACCCCGCCGAAAGAGTCTGCCAACACTTTCAAACTAGACAGAAATACAATTACCGATTTACCTGTGTTCAATCGACGGTTTCTGAAGCGCTCGAACGCCAAGTATATATCTGTGCCAAAAGCACCATACAGCGCGGCTCGAGTCCGTTCAACACTTCGCCGATCTTCAGGCGATAAATACGAGCACGCGTGGAATGCACTCTTGGTCAGTCGTAGGAGCACCACGCTCATGACTAGTACACACTTCAACTCACACAGCATCATCGCCCGATTCCACCACTCTAAGACATCGCCAGTGCCGTCAAACTCACGAGCCGTGTATCGAAACTGCCTGCTGGTGACACTGCTGTCTGCTCGATATCCGTATTGGTCGCAGACACTGCTTCTTGGGGCGAAAACATTCCGGCTATACGGATGACGACTGTCCGGTTAGCTTGTATAACGGCGCGAACGCAAATGAACAATGTATTAATTGCAGGAAACAAGCACAGGCGTAAACACTCGATGGCCCGCAGGGCTCACGCTGAAAACACCTCACCCGCACACGCAATCACACACAAAACGCACACGACTCGACCGCACCTTCCTGTCCGCCTCTCACCAGGATACTGCTCTCCGCACGCTCTGCAACCGACGAGCCAGTCTCCCGCCACGCAATCTCGGCCAATCAGTGCATAGCTCGCCTCTTACGTCGCTCGCGCGATAGCAGCGACACTCGGCTGACGCAACAACAGTCAGTCAATGATCATCACCACACACAATTATATCTAGCGGGAAAATCTCTATCACCACAATTATTCATAAATTATAGAAAAATTATTTTCGAAAATACTAAATTATTTTACTTCCTACACTGCAATCAATACGGGTTCCAATCAAAAAAGTCAGTTAACGATGTTACAGCAGACACTGTTGAGCTGATAACTGATTCGCTAGACAAAAAGTATTACATCATGGGCATATTTGTGGACTTCAAAAAAAGCTTTCGATATCGTAAACCATGAAAATATCCTAAGAAAACTTGAAAGGTATGGTATATGAGGTATAAGATTGGATGAAAAGTTATCTAACAGAAAGGCAGCAAGTGGTTTCTTACCGAGGAAAGTTATCATTTGAGAAGAGTATGGTATGTGGAGTACCTCAAGGATCGGTTTTTTGACGGTACGGTAACTTGTGAAAAAGTAACTTTATTAACTTTTGACAGTCCTAGTTGTTAGACTGTATAAGGACGCACACACTCACACACACCATAATTGACAACGAGGTTACGAGACTCACGCAGTGCGGATCTACTAGCGACAATAACCGCACGACAATAACCGCGGAATTTGTCGCTAGTGTATATATAAACGTGTGTGTGTATTTTCAGGTTATTTCACGTAGCCAGCTGCGGAAATCGTCTTCAATATGTGGCGTGTTTGCCTGTGAATGGATGTAGCGGCGACGGCGTGTGTGGCGGCACGACGCGATGTCTGCTGCGCGCTCATTGGGTGTCACTGAACGGCTGTGCACAATTGGCGACACTTTCCACCGACGGCCAACTGCGTCTGTCAACCGCGCATTTAATAACGGCGCAGGACGATCAGTTTGCCACCTCTACAACCTCTACTCTACAATGCGACCAGCTGGCCATAGGTCACTTGTTGACGTGTACAGTGCATCAGTCCGGTGTAAATGCATCTTGTGTTGTGCGGATGTCCGGCCAGGCTGGCAATCTAGTCGCTCCAGTGGAGATGAGCTCCGACAGAGCAAACTCCGGCGGAGATGAGCAGAGGCGCTTTGACATCACTGGCCTCGGCCTTACTACATGCTCGATAGATGGTGATGTTACTACAACATCAACAATGACGCACAGGTCCAACTGCGTAACGCCCAAATTTGGAGAGTTAATTGGAGTCGGGTACAGGAGACAGGTTTGTTGTCGAGCTGACGATGGTGACGCGGTTTTCATGGCAATGGATGGCATTCCAGAAACAACAGTTACCATGATGACAGCAGGTGTTGACGAGAGAATTGCCATGACAACGGGCGCCAATGAAACCAGCGGAGTTGTCATGGTGACGGGAGGTGACGACGGAGCCGTCAAATTGTCGTTGGTGTCCATGCAGAAAGTCGTTCCGCTGGCTAGCAACTTGTTGGCCCATGCGTCCCAGGTGACAGGTGAGAGTTCTAGAGTCCCAGATTACAGATGAATCTCCTAGTGTCCTTGGTGACACATCAAGGTTAAAATATCACCGCTGGCAGATGAAAATCGGGTCAAGTGGTAGGTGAGGGTCCTAGGTGGCATGTGAGAATTATTGTATTATACTCCTTTTATTATACTATATTATTATAGTATCAGTATTCTTGTATATCGCCCATTATCCCGCAAACACTGACAAACACGTAAACGTAAACACAGGACGGTAAACAAAGACGTACACACAGAGGAAGCGCTGACGCAAAACTGAATATATTTCAATTGAGGTGAAATTGGAAACAGATCGGACACAAAAAGTTGAGACAAATAGTGCGAATTCAAGTCTGACTGTAGCATATTGGAGCGACTTTTTCAGATTAAATATATAGTCAAAGTGTCATCGTGAACGTGAATATTTTCAATCGTGCGTTTAAAACGTGGACAGTCGTCAGTCACTCTTGCTTCATCTCTTCCAAAAATGTAGGCAGTGGAGTTGGTGTCATTTTTCTCTCTCCTCTCTCTGTTGCACTGCTCACTGACGTCTCGTTCATGTCAACTTCTTTGGAGTATATAACATTGTCTCTCACTGCCTACTTCAAAGAGTCTTGACATACTACTTGTGTATCGTCACAACAACGAGCCCCGGTCGCGTGCGCACACGAGCGCAGCGCTCGGTCGACTGACTTGGTCATCGAATGATGGTATTTGTGCTTGATCTTGTACAGCATGCACACGCTCCTGACCTTTCGACGATGGCAAAGATCACCCAGAAACAAGTCACCACAGAGTAGTGTGCAAGTTCTAACAAATCTATGAAATTGAGGTGACAATCTTCAGCAGATGACACACATGTGCGCAGTACTCTAAAATTGGCTGAATGAAACAACGAAAACAGCTTTTGGTTATTGTGTTGTTACCGAACATTTGATACGCTTTTCTTATTATTCCCAATTTCGGCAATGCCGAACAAACCATCTTCCGAATGTGATTCTCAAATGTCAGCTTTGAGTTTACATGTACTCCCAATATTTCGAGCTCATCACACATGTCGTAAAAGGCGACTAAAGGCAGACATGTCTGGTCAGGTTTCTGCCTGCTACTGGTAACATGTAACCCGGTACTACCAGCCGCATGGTCGGAATGTCGGCGACTAATCCTGCCCCCCACTGGCCTATGCCAGTGAGGAGGGTGGCCAGACACCCAGCAGGAAGAAAAACAAGACCTGTCAAAGGGCGGATGAGCTGTTTAGTAGCCAACGCCCATCTGGAAACCCTCCCCCGTCGGATCGGCAAACAGGATCCTGGCCGCTGAGTGTCACGTCACCCGGGGTATAGTGGTGGCGTGATGCAACACTCGTCTTTGGCCTGCGACTTGGCCGCTGTTTGGCGCCTCGACAGTGAAGATAATGGTCCGACGCCGGCATGGGTGGCCGGATAGGGCTCAAGAGGGTCAAGGGTGAGGTGTCTGGTGCTCGAGGGGGCCCCGCCCGGTGCAGTGTCCGCCGTTTGTAGTGGGGCTCCAGTTGCTGAGTCCAGATGGACCGGTGGGGGTCACTGGTCCGGTCCTGGTACTGTAGCTCCCGCGGACTCGTACCGGGCGGAGCTCGCAGCGAACTCAGGAACATTCTGTGCCCGTACAGCGCACACCACCACTGGCGTGGCATCCCATGCTGGCTCTGCCCGTCACCCAGTAGGGCCCCGTGCAGAGGTGGGTGGTCGTGTGCTCAGAGACAACGAAACATCTCATGGCTACAAAACACACAACCACCCCACCAGCTGGTCGTCCATCGGGCGATCGGCCACGGCCGCCGAAAGGTGGTCGTACTGTGAGCCACTTGCACGACGACAGTCGTGTTGCACCTGTGCCGATGGTGCTGGTTTTTACCAGCACCAATGAAAACGTGAAATTGTCCTCGCTGAACCCATTCCGTCGTCTGGATAGGTTCAAGAACATCGGAGACGCGCCTTTCGAGGCCAGCCGACAGAGAGACGGTTCTCTGCTGGTTAAATACGGCTCTGAGACGGCAGCAGCCCGCGCGATGAAGGCCGACACATTCCGGTATCGCGTGGGATCGGGCAGTGACAAGCGTTGGGTGAGCACCCCCATCTCGGTGTGTGCGCATTCGACACTTAACCATGCCAGAGGTGTTATGTTTTGTCGTGCGCTAGAGGGTGTTGAGAACGAAGAAATCTGCGACGTCATCCCAGGGTCATCCCGTTTGTAATCCCAGGGTGTCATTCGTGTGGAACGCATCGTCCGGCGGCATGGGGATAGCGAGGTGCCAACGCACTCGTTTTTCCTCACGTTCGACGGTGTTGTTCTGCCGGATGATATCAAAGTCGGTGACATCCGTCAGCGTATCCGTGTCCGCCCCTACGTACCCAAACGAGGAATTTGGAATTTCAAACGAGCTGATTGGGTCCGCTATGATTGCTTGACACTGGAAGCCATGGGCAACCCCATACTTCGACCCAGCGTCGAAGATTTTACTGAGGCCCTTGTCACCTGTGCCAAACAGAGCATTCCGCGTACGGCATCGCGTCCCCGGCGGCGTCCTGTTCCTTAGTGGACAGACGCGTGTTCTACGGCGTTGGGAGAGCGACGTCGTTGCTGGGGTCGCTTACGGCGCAACAGCACGGTGGCAAACATGCTTTGCTTCCGCCACGCTCGCGCAAAAGCTCGATGGACCTTTCGCGAGGCGAAGCGGGCCTCCTGGGTGTCCTATGTGTCCAGCATTAATCGGCATTGTCCTATATCCACGATATGGGACCGTATAAAGCGCATTTCTGGGAAGTACCGTCCCACTCCACTACCTTCTGAAGATCAGTGGCGTGGACGTGATAAATCCGGCGCATGTTGCTGACGAAATTGGCCGATATTTAGCGGAGCGCTGTCGTGCAAACGTAGACGACCCTGATTTTGCGGCGATCAAACAGCAGTGCGAGAGATCACCCGTTGATTTCTCCACCAACTGTCAGCTGTCCATCAACAGCGATTTTTCTGCATCTGAGCTGAGAACAGCCTTGCGATCGCTTCGTGATGTCGCTGAAGGCCCTATCAACTTTTTGAGATTGTGCTGCTACCGATCATTCGACATGCCTTTCTTTCTCGATTAATTTTTCTCAGCTTACCCGCTCGTGCCGCTTTTTACTCCGACAATTTTACCCTATTCGTTCGTCGGTTGATGTCCCATCCGCTAGTCTTCTGGTTAACTCATATATCTATTCTAAGATCGACTATTGCAGCTGGCTCTTCTTCCATCTTCCCTTGAAAGTTGCCTCGGAGTTGGCGGGTAGATTTCAAGGGAAGATGGAAGAAGAGCAGAGCCTGATGATCTAAGGAAATCAGAAGCACGGAATTTCCAAATGAAAAATTAGAGAATAGGTCATTGGCGAGGCAGAGAAGAAGTGTTTCGATAGAGTGCTGAGATACAAAACCAGGTTGGCAAGGATCGAGAACAGGCAAGATTATAGGCCGTAATTGAACAAGGATGGCATATTCTAGAAGCTTGGAGGACAGAGATAGAATATAAATTGGACGATAGTTGCATGGAAGAGTGGGATCAAGATTTGATTTTTTGAGAATCGGCAGTATAGTGGCATGTTTGGAACCTAAGAATGAATCGTGAAGGAAAGAAGAGTTAACCATATGTGTGAAAAGTTGAGTAAGGAGTATAATAGCATCAGAGAGAGCAGAACATTTTATGGGGTCAGCGGAACATTTAGACATCTGAAGTTTGGTAAGAAAATTTGCTATAGTAGACGGAGCAATCGAGGAAAAAGAGGAAACAGTGCTAAGGCAAGTAGGAAATAGGAGAGGAAAGTGCTAGTGTGTTATTTGGATTGCAAGGATGCAATTTTGCCAGATAAAAATCAGGTGAATTCACTGGCAGATATTGAGCAAGGTGACTTAGAGGAGCGACCAGAAATAGTTTTCAGAGTCAGCCATCGTGAGCGAGATGATTAGGCGTAATTGAGGCGATGAGACGAGGGGTAATTGTGAACGATATAAATTAGATTTTGACAAAGCAACCACAGAGAAAAATGTTTTGCGGGCACTACAGAAGGAGAACCATGATGAAGAAGAGCTAAAGCGCCGCCAAGAACGCTCACGGGCTCTACATTCTGAACGCAAGCGGGATAGATCGGACGACCACCAGGGAGCAGGAGGAGTTCTAGAACGAAAGTGATGTAAGCGCAAAGGGAAGATCTGAGCATCGATCTGGGAGAGAGTCGGATATAAACTTGGGGAGGAGGAGTGGTTGGAGGAACAAATAGTTTGGGGGATTCAGAATATAGGTAATCAAATGACAAAAATATATAGGATCACATTTTTGTAATCACGAAGCATATTGATGCGGGAGAAGGCTTAGAAGGTGAAGAAATAGAAAGACAAAATGTAATGAGGCTATGATCAAATATAAGAGAATCGGGGGGGGGGGGGGGGGGTGTAAGTGAATGTATCGAGGAGAAACAGTCTGGAGGAGTGCGTACAGATCATAAGGTTGAGGGTATGACCGGATAGGTGGGTAGCACTGTGGTTCATAACGGAAAGATCCCAAGAATTAAGCAGTTAGAAAATCAAGAACATGCGCATGAGATGGTGAGTCAATCCCGAAATTAAAATCATCTAGAACAATGAAATTATGGGAGAAAGCATCAGAGAAGAAAGATAGCAGGGTATCAAATTCAGATAGGAATACTGAGGATGTGCCAGTGTGATTAGTGTCGATATAACAATATAATACCTAATTTAGGGTGTGAAGGAAAAGAAAGCGAGAATGCAGCGTATTCAAAGGATTTACAAGGAAATTTTAGGGTAGATAAAAGTGATAAAGATAAAGAACAGTGATAAACAGCACCGACACCACCACCGCAAGATTTTCGAGAAGATGCGAGATCGCGAGACACATGCAAGAAGTTAAATGAAAGTGGAAGTTGGGCGGAAAACGACGAAACGTCGCTGTCAAAAAGCCAGGTCTCGGTGAGAAAAAAGAGTGAGAAGTTGTGATAGAGAATGGCAAATAATAATTTTGCGATTTATTATTAACACTGTTCAACGTGATTCTATGCGATATTATTAACACTGTTAAACTCTTGATTCTAATAATCAAGAGTTTATAAACTCTGTACAAACTAAATGAGACAAATATACTGAAAAACCAATTGGTTTTTCAGTATATTTATATACTTAACCAAACCAAACCATTATAAACCAAATTATATACCAAATTGGCTGTATTACATACAGATCGAATATTTAGCAGGCCAACCAAGGAGGAAATACAATTAGTGGCGGCTAAGGGAGATATATGAGCAGATTGGGTGAGTTTGGAAACAGCAGAATTGTTGGATACGAGTGAAACCCGATGTGAGGAATGACAAGATTGAGCAATAACTGTAGAGTCAGACACCCGCATTTCAGGAAGAGAAGTCAGACTTGGGTTGTCAGGAAGAAGCGGTGACAGGGGACAATCCAGAACAGTGTGAAGAAGACACAATATTGCGATGGCGGAGAGGATTTTGCACTGCAATGAACGAAGAACAGGAGGATGAAAACGAAGAGTGGTCTGTGGGTTTACCATGACGACATCAGCTTGAGCACTTTGACTTGCTCTTGTCAGAGCAGGCGGACGACAGGTGGGCACCAGCGCAGTGACCGCAAACTGCTGTAGCTGATGGTCAGTGATCAGATTTGTGGCCGAGCTCCGAGCACTTCGAGTCACCTAGTACCGATCGTAGACCGGGCAGCTGCACAACCCGACAAACACTCTGTTGCCAGCGACACTAATCAGTTGGCGCACCTCCGTAGACACGACGAGCACGGCATTGGTGCGGCCGTCTTTTGGCTTCGTCAGGAACAACAATTTCATCGGTGACGCTGGAATGTTGGCGAGATGAGGGTTTTTCAGCCGCAAAGAGCTGACGAATTCCTCATGTGACATTGGTGGAATGTTTGCCACAATGATCCTCTGGAGACGAGTCAGAATTGCATGTGACAGCAACATGAAGCTCATCAGCCAAGTGATCGTTCCTAGAATTGGCTACCATGTTAGCTGAGGCTTCAGTTGAGCAGTGCAGCACCATACCACCAACTTTTGTTGGGCGAGACTTGTCCACCGGTACAGTGCGGAGGGCCAACTGCACGCGCTCTGCCTTCACCGGCTCCGCTCCTTTGCTCTTTAACACTAGACCGTACGCATGACTCATGGGCTGGTCACGCTCTGAGATAGAGTTTGAGGGCGCACATGTGTCGGCGGTCTTCTCTTCACGAAGGAGAGAGGCGCGGAATGTATCCAGTCGGCTATCAATCACCGCAGACACTCTCTCCACTGTGAGTGAGGGCGACGGGACGCGCGGTACTCGTCTTTGCACTCTTCGCACAGCCAGAAGAGCTTGTACCTGCGTATAGCGTTATACGCAGGGTTGGTCAGGTTGGGTTGGCGCACGACACGTGAAACATGCCGGCGCGTCCCTCGCACTGTATGACAGACGCATCCCCCACCGGCTCACAACACCTACACGCACGCTCGCGGGCTGCAGAGGGTGGAGTAGACATAGCAAAATGGGCAGAAAGACGCCGAGATCGGCACACAGATAACAACACGAAGTAGCGAACGAAAAACAACCACACACGGCGAACACAAGAACAAGACTGAACTAAACATTAGGGCCAACTAAACAGTCACTGTGGTAGCGCAGTATAAATGAAGCGATGAATATGTGACTGATGTGTATTTGCGATATGTGATGTGATGTGATATTAGAATTATTTCACGTCATAGACCAGTACGCATCGAGTAGTCACGGCTTCAGTATTAACACCGTTATTTGCATGGATTATGAGAAACGACACAATGCGTCGAGCAATGCAAAATGCAAAATGCATCGCATTATGACAGTCATACTGCGAGAAATGGTAATAATTAAATGTCAATAAATATGAACATGCTGGTCTGGTCACCTAACCTAATCTAACCAACCTAACCTAACCTAATCTAACCAGGACCTGCTTAGCGCAACTCCCGCACTCTCGCTTTTTGTCCCAAACGGCCAGTTTCAGCGCCCTCTAGCGGATTGTGTCAAACGAACATTTTTAACTCCGGTATGGTCTTGGCGCGCCCATGGCACGGGTCGGATTATGTAGAGGTTGAGAGCGGCCGTGAGGTTTGTCTCGGTGTCCTTGTCGCAAAGTGGGTATTCTCCGCCCGACAATTATAAACACCGCCATGTGTAATCTATATATTTACATGCCGTGCCTATTTACGCCATACCAGCAATGTGCACATAGCTGATGGATGTGCTGCGCCGCGTAGCTACTCACACCAACGACTAGAGACGACTGCCTTCAGCCGTGTGCCCACTGTACCTGTGTGTCGTTCGCACGGCCTTCGTGACAATGCCGTGAGCAGGACTGATAGGGTGTGTGCACACAGAGTGAATAACGGTACAGTGGGCACGGCGGACATCGAACTCGCGCATCGGCTGACAAAACGGACTCTTCCTACATCAACTATAGGTAAGCTTATGTTAGGCAAACGCTGATGCCGATTATTTCATACACACTTAGCTCCAGCACTAGTGTGTTCCATGTATATTGGTTCCTTGACAAGAGAAAGTCAATACCAGCGTAGTTTTTCTATATTTTAACTTTGCATCTGCTAACAAAATAATTGAAGCCGATGAAGGCAGTGATTTAGAATAAGACCTGTTTTTTCAACTTGTCAGCGTCATTTATATGTCTATTTGTCTATTTGCTGCTGACTCAAATGACAAATATACATACCAAATAATCAGTAAGCATATTCAGCATCCGTTCAAATTACTATTTCCGTATACAAAGTATTGTATCCGTAAACATACAAATTAGTAATTGAATATATTCAGTATCCGTTTAGTCGGATGTAGTCGGTGAATTTTGACGGCGTATATCTAGACTCGACTGCGTCAAGTGTTCGTTAACAACAAGTTCCCTGACCGGTATATTATCACAGGCTCTGCCTAGCGAATATCCCGCACTCTCGCTGTTTTGTCCTAAACGGCCAGTTTCAGCGCCCTCTAGCGGATTGTCTCAAACGAGCACTTTTAACTCCGGTATTGTCTTGCAGCGCCCATGGCACGGGTCGGATTATTTAGAGGTTGAGAGCGCCCGAGGAGTCGGTCTCTAAGTGTGACGGCAGCAAAGTGGGTAGTCTCCGTTGAGAGCGACCGTGAGGTTTGTCTCAAATAGACATTGTCTCAAATGGGGTAGTTTCCGGGCACAACGATACAGGAACTGCGAATGAAGCAGAGGTTGTGAGGTGCACGGACAAACATTGTGTGTATG
This sequence comes from Sacculina carcini, assembly GCA_916048095.2. Taxonomy (NCBI): domain Eukaryota; kingdom Metazoa; phylum Arthropoda; class Thecostraca; family Sacculinidae; genus Sacculina; species Sacculina carcini. The sequence continues at coordinate 7,422,926 of OU696575.1, read as the reverse complement.
TGAATTCGAGAGAAGAAATTCACATGGTTACTCTCGACCGGAAACATGATTGAAAGGGCAAAGATGAAGTTGACAATAACACGTATATACAAACCTATCATATAATGACGACAATGTAGCCAACGTGGCACGCTACAAGTGTGTGGTGATCAAGCCACATAAATAGATGGCACAGACGAAGCTGGGTGTATTGCGGCACCGGACAAGAACAGCTCAATATCTGACGAATGACTGGCCTGCAATTCACATTGCTGTGCTTAGTCATGGATTAAATAACTTTCGGTCACGTGACGTGAAACGGTGCACACACGCACACATACACATTGACTCACACACAAACCTACACCATGATTCTCACACGCACAATCACACTGACACTTAGGGCTACAGACAAACATACAAACGTTCATACACACAAGCTTCACACACATTCGCACAAACTGCCACACTTGTTACATACACACAGACACGCATACTCTACACTTGCTTACTCACATACACGCATACATTACACTTTCTTACACACAGACGTTACACTTGCTTACACACATACACGCATACGCCACAGTCACTCCCCTGCCAGTTGCGGAGCAATCAAAACCATAACAACGCGGTTGAACTTGACAATGAAGTACAAGGTAATACATAGGTGTGATCGCAGGAACCTAGCGCTTACTGCACACAATGAAAATCACACCAAATAACGTGCATACATGTGTAAATGTGCCACAGCACTGTACGAATTGAACTAATCATTGCCACGCTATAACAATGACAACAATCATGTCAACACGAATTAACAATATACCATGATTAAATAACAACAAACATGAATTATGACAACACGAATCCACAGCAAATCGATAAATCGCGCAAAACAATAATGTTGCGCAAACTGACTAGAAGTTTACAAAATATGACAAAATGTAAATGACGCAAACATCAAAAATAATAGAAATCAGGTTTGCGTTTAAAACGCACTGTACGCCCTGAGCGTGTTCGACTAGACACTGTCTGATCAGTGGAATGCTGACTGATAGCTGGTGTGTCAGCCTGTGTGTCAGCTGTCGGTGCATTTGTGTTTGGAGAACAGTCACCTGAATGATTGGCTGCCGATGCCGATTGAGTCGCAGCTGGAGAAATGTCCGTGTGAGTTGTAGCTGGTTTCTGCGACGACGGTGAAGGCGGCAACACTGGCAGCACGGCCGGCTTTAACCGGGCCATAGAAACCGTGTTGGTTGCGCCAGACGGTAGCTCGATTGCGAACACGACTGGTCCACGGTGAATCACGCGGAACGGGCCGTGGTACGGAGCTTCCAGCGCGTGACGCACTCGGTCCACACGTACCCATACGTGCGTACATCGGTCGAGCTCCATTGGAATGTGTGCAGTTGTCTCGCGGTGTGCTGAGCCCTCGGACAGGCGACGAAAATCGACCTCAGACATGCGGTGTGCTAATTCCTTCACAAACTTGTGTTGCACAGTGGCGGACGCTGCTGGGTCGACGAGTACACGTGGGCACATCAGCTCGGTTCCCGTCACTGCGCTGAACGGCGACACCCCTGCGTCTGATGGCAGCATCCGCATGCCTAATAGCACGACGGGCAGCGCGGCCAACCAATCCTGGCGGCGTGCCATTATCGCAGCTTTCAGCACACGATGGCGTCTCTCGAGCATGCCATTGGATTGTGGGTGATATGCGGCTGTTCGCAGCCGGTGGAAACCGATGACTGTCGCCATTTGCTTGAGCATATCGGCCTCAAACTGCTTGCCGCGGTCGGTGACGATGTACACCGGTACACCGAAACGAGACACCCAAGACTCGACGAATGACCGTGCTACTGTCTCGGCGGTGATGTCTGCCAATGGGACAGCTTCAATCCACTTCGAAGCTCGGTCAAGCAAGGTCCGCACAAATCGGAAATGATTTGCAAAAGGATGTCCTGGCATCTGCATTTGCGGCAACGGTCCCACGATGTCCATGTGAACGGTCTCGAAACGACCATCAGACTCACTGAACGGCGTCGGCGGCGGCTTTGTGTGTCGATGGACCTTCGATCTCTGGCACGCCAAGCATGCTTTTACCCATGACTTGACGTCACGGTCCAATGATGGCCAGAAATATCTGCTCTTGATTAGCTTGATGCTTCCTTGCATGCCGGGATGTGAAATGCCGTGAAGATGAGCGAAAATGGTTTCCCGTAGAGGGCCTGGCACGAAAGGTCGCGGCTGTGTCGTTGACATGTCGCAGTAGAGAGGGTGGTCTCCACTAATCTCGAACGCTTTGAGACGAGACAGGTTTCTCTGCGTCTCTTCGTCGGACGCCTGAGCTGCTGCCAGAGCAGGGAGATCCCAGACGTCAACGTTCACGGCACACGCTGGTCGCGACAGGCAGTCGGCAACGACATTATCTGCGCCTTTCACGTGCTGCAAGTCAGAGACTAATTCTGCCAACACGGATAGATGGCGCTGTTGTCGGTCCAATTTCGCCGGCTTCGAACTGTAAAATGCTCCGAACAGTGGTTTATGGTCCGTGAATAAGACGACGTGTCGACCTTCTAGGGTATGTCGGAAATGCAGCACGGTCAGATATGCTGCCAGCAGCTCCCGATCAAAAACTGCATATTTCTGCTGTGGCTGTGACAGTTTTTTGGAGAAAAATGCAATCGGCTGCGGAAAACCGTTTACGATCTGATGAAGCGCAGCACCGGCAGCGTGAGACGAGCAGTCCGTGACGAGATGGTAGGTCTCAACCGCTGGGTTAGGAGCGACCAGCAGACACACTTGCGACAGGGCACTCTTGAGTTCGTCGAATGCTTCCTCAGCGGCCTGCGTCCACTCCAGCGGCACATTCTTTGGCTGTTTTCGGAGTATCTCGGTCAGCGGAAACGCGATATCTGAGAAATGTGGCACCATCCTTCGGTAAAATCCGATCATGCCCAAGAATCTGCGCAGACCGGCGATGTCATTTGGGCGCTGCAACTCAGCAATTGCGGACACACGTTCACGCGGAGGGCCGATACCGTTGGCGCTGATCTCGTGGCCGAGGAACTGAACACAGTCGCAAAAGAACTGGCATTTCTCCAACGCCAGCCGGAGGCGGTGCTGCTGAAGCACATCAAACACAGCGGCGAGGTCGGCTGCGTGCTGTTTGGCGTTGTCAGAATAAATCAAAACGTCGTCCAGGTACACGAATGCGCACGTTAGATGCCGAAATGCATCATCCATGAACCGCTGAAATGTCGCTCCGCTGTTTCTCAAGCCGAGCGGCATATAAACGTACTCGTACAGCCCGAACGGAGTAGTCACCGCGGTTTTCGGAATGTCACGCTCCGCCATTGGAACGTTATAATAGGCTTTCACCAGGTCTATTTTGCTAAACACGGACTTGCCGTGTATTCTCGAAGACATATCATATATGTGAGGCAGCGGGTACCGATCCGGAATCGTGCGAGCGTTCAACGCCCGATAATCACCGGTGACACGCCACTCACCTGGTGTCCGTTTTGGCACGAGGTGGAGTGGGGACGCCCACGGTGAGTTTGATGGACGAACAACTCCTTGTCGTAGCATGTCGTTAAACACACGCTTTGCCGCTTCTTCGCTTTCCTGGTTGAGCCGCCGAGGAGACGCAAACGTCGGCGTTGCACTACCCGTGTGGATGGAGTGAGTGACACTGCAGCTAACATCAGGCGATGCATTTGCAGAAGCAGTAGACGTTAGTGCTGGGAACTGGCCAAGTAGATGCTGAACATCTGTCGGTAGCGGCGAGATGTCGTTAACGACCAAGCCACATGTAGCCACTTGGGAGACCGCACACTCTGTTGCCATTTCAGTGCTCGGGTCAAAAACTCGCCGGCGTCGGCAATCAACAACGAGGCCGAAATGTGCGAGAAAATCTTGCCCTATGATCGGCTGTGTCACTTCAGCAACAACAAACGTCCATGAAAATTCGCGACGTAGGCAGCGTACACCCAGCTGCAAATTTACTTCACCGTGCACGCTGATAGATTGACCTGCGGCCGAGCTGAGACTCACAGCACTAGGCTGAACTGCTGTCACCGACACCACTGACGGGGGTACAATTGATACCGCCGCCCCTGTATCGACGATGAAGTTTAGTTTGTGAGCGTACACGACTGCTGTGATCTGCAAGAGGGGCAGGTGCGCTGTCACAGCGGAGCCTACCTGCCCAGTCAGTTTTCCGGCTGCTGGCGAGCTGGCGACGCTGAGCGAGACGATGGCTCCACCTGAATATTCGGGTTTTTGTCTGGCCAGCGACACCACGGCTTACAGGTGCGGGCCTGCTCACCGAAGAATATGTGTGCCCGGCACACCTGTGGGCGCTGACCCCGCCGGAAGGGACGCAGACCAGCATGCAGATATTCACGCCGGCTATTGGCAGCTCGCTCATGCCCCTGATGCCGTTGCTGTGAACTTGAAGCTGATATCCCGCGAATGTTATCCACGGACATGCACGGTGAGCTCACCAGCGGTACCAGCTCATCCGTCAGTGATCCAATCTGGTCCAGCGATAAGTCCTGCTGCGCTGCCAGGGCGGAAGTAATCGCAGGCGGCAATGATTTTAAGAACTTGTGCCGCACAAGGTCATCTCCAGCCCCCACACTGGCCGCCGTCCGCCGGAGCTCCGATAGCGCTGCTGAGGGGCGGCCTGCCAATGTCAAACTGGAGAGAAGATCCTCGAATACTTCGGATTTTGTCTTGGAAAACATGTTCTCCAACGCTTCCTTGAGCTGCGAGTAACTATGGCTTTCCATTACCTGTGGGCTGATGCGCGATGTCACAGCAGGCGGCAATGCCGCCACGGCGTGAAAATACCGTGTCTCTTCAGCTACTATCTTCGCCAAATGGAATTGGGCGTCCATGTTTGCTGTCCAACCCTTCACTGACTCAGGACTGAACTGTGGAGGTTTAACAGCCACCAGTGCCGTTGGGAAAAACGGGTTCGACACAGGTTCTACATCCTCCATCGGCGTAGCCATCTTAACAGAATGAGAGTGAGAAGAATACAAAATGAAGACTCACCGATTGATCCTCACTCGGGGCACCAATATGTGGTGATCAAGCCACATAAATAGATGGCACAGACGAAGCTGGGTGTATTGCGGCACCGGACAAGAACAGCTCAATATCTGACGAATGACTGGCCTGGAATTCACATTGCTGTGCTTAGTCATGGATTAAATAACTTTCGGTCACGTGACGTGAAACGGTGCACACACGCACACATACACATTGACTCACACGCACACATACACATTGACTCACACACAAACCTACACCATGATTCTCACACGCACAATCACACTGACACTTAGGGCTACAGACAAACATACAAACGTTCATACACACAAGCTTCACACACATTCGCACAAACTGCCACACTTGTTACATACACACAGACACGCATACTCTACACTTGCTTACTCACATACACGCATACATTACACTTTCTTACACACAGACGTTACACTTGCTTACACACATACACGCATACGCCACAAGTGTATTCAACTAAAAATTTGTCGATGTGTCTAGGATTGTTTGAAAAATAAAATTATGCACTGTAATATATTTGGTGCATGTATTTACAAGTATTTAGGTGTGTCAATTCATCAAATTTTAGAATTTTGGCTTGAGAGGAATATAGATTTGTGTGTCCTTTTTCTGGAAGATTGAATAATATTCGAACGATTATTTTCTGTAAAGTTATGATCGGTTTCAACGATGTCTTGTAGGTGTTACCCCAAATTACGTTCGCGTAGTCCAAGTGTGGTCTCACAAGTGAATTGTAAAGGATTATTTATTCTTTAGAGCTTAGGAGCTTCTTTAGAATTCATGATTTGTTCATGACAACAGCCGCTTTGCAAATTTTCCCACGCGTTATTTCCAATTGTTCTTTTCAATTGTTCTTTTCAATTGAATGTGCTGTCTAGTTAGCCCGAGAAATTGTACCTTGTCTATCTGCGCGATGACCTCAGTAATTATGTCTTGGTCAATTTGGTAGATTTGGGATCCGCTGAATACGATATAATTAGTTGTTTTGTATTTAGTGTGAGTTTGCTAGTTGTTAGCCAATCGTTCAGGCAATCCATACTTTCTTTGGCACTTTGTACGGCGTCATTGATATGCGTGTCTGTGCACAGTAAGTTTGTATCATCAGCAAACACTAATAATTTTCCAGTTTTTACAGCTTGAAATATATCGTTGATATAAATATGGATAAGTTTTGGACCTAGAACAGATCCTTGGGGGACCCTACTTTAAAAGTGTAGGATAAGTGGTCGTCAATTGCTACTTGCTGTATCCGTTTTTTTATAGATTTGCTATCCAAAAAAAAATATATTTCAAAGTGTTCAACATCATATTCCTTTCACACCACTTCAGGACGCTGCTGAGATCGTCGTCGACTGTTTGACGCCATTTCTGTCCGAAGGAGATGGAATTAAAGCCATGAGGGTGATATCATTATCATACCCATATACAATGTTTGCCTGTAGTTTGCGCGTGGTTTTGCGCAGTTTAGCGGTGTCAATATTTGAACATAATTCGACCCAACACATTTCCCTGCGGGACACCGGACACAATGTTGTGCCAGCCACTATAGGTCCATGGATGGCAACAGGTCATAGCGGGTATAGTACATGCACTCGTCCCATGTCATCGGATTTGCCTGTAATTGGTAGTAATAATAATAATATAAATACTAATATTTCGACTCATCGATGATTCTCATCATCATTGAACACCTTTTCATAATTTATTGAAAAACGAAGACGGGTTCTTCCTTCTTATGTTTGCAAATATGTCAGCATGTTTTTCTTGTACAATAAATTTGTATTGTATAGGCCTTGGGAACACTAGACAATCACACACAAACACGCGCACACACGCGGATGTGGTTTTGTTTAATATAACGACCTGAAGATGGATGCGCTTATGTGTGTGTGTTTGTGTGGGTGTGGGTGTTTGTTAGCAGGGGTGTGTTGTTTTGATGACGGTGTTGTGGTAAGTGTAGCGCTCGATCAGCGCATGTGTGTTTGGCGTCCAGAATACGCGCGCTTGCGGCCACTGAGCTGCTGCTACACGAGTGTAGCCGACATCAAGGGACTTCTGCCGTTCGTCTTCAACGGGTCAGAGCGGTAGACTAATAGTAACATTGTTGTTGACCTGCAGATGGCTTGATCGAATGATTGCCTCAAATCTAGAAACAAGCATGACACGGACAGGGTTTAAGTACATATGTCTTATGATTGTGTGTATATGTGTTGTTTTTTTTGTTTTTGTTTTTTTTTGTTTTTTTTTAGAAGTGTATTGACAATCACCACGTACATATAATAAATACAGACAGATAGATATAAATAGATACGTTTTGCCTTTACATGCACACACACACCTATCAATTCAGTTAGCACCCGTAAATTTAACAACCACTGTACATTTTGGCTGAAACATTGAAACGCAAAACAACTCAATCAAGGCACCAGCACAAACTACTCGCATCGGGAACATTTCAGTGAATCACACTAGTGGACGGCATTACGTTTGCCCGTATAGTGTCTAATGTTTGCGTTGTAGCTATACAATGAGCGGTACGGTACAAGCTATACAATGAACGACAATTCAACAAATTCTCCAGAAATTGTGTCAAATGATCCATTGAGCGCGCCCACTATTCAACAGAATGCGCCGAATTCTTTAACATCAACTGCACATATACCGGTGTGCGGACGTTACAGGTATCATCCAAGTGAACAGATAATCATATACGCGAGTCCGTCGCGTCAAAGCTTGTCACTCTGCCGCTCGTATTTCATGACTCGCCACTATTACGACATATTGAAGTGACACGTTATCTCGTTCTGTTTCTGCTCCCATATCCTCCACATTTCATGCTTGGCTCTATCGGGTAGTTGTTTGCGGCATGTCTGACCTATTTCGTATTCGTTCATAATTGACACTATTAGTGCTTTTATATGCGGCTTCGCGTCGATATAACGTGAAGTATAAATGCATCTTTTCGCGACAGTAATTATCAATGTTTCTAAGTTTCTTTCAACCGGGAAAAACCATTTTGTCTCGTTTTTCACTTGGAAACCTAGTGGCTCCAATACGTGTGTGTTCATTTCTTGTATAAATTTTCTTGTAACGTGGCAGCTCCAGAAAAGGTGCAATATCGTTTCTGTGTGTGTTTTGCAGAACGTGCATGTGTGTGATTTTGTCATGCCGATCAAATATGCGGTTTTGTTTGTGTGGATGATTCTTTGAGTGATTTTGTAGTTGAAGTATTGCAAGTGTGTGGAATTTGTCACTGATTTAATGGTGTTTATACTTCCTGCTCTGTAGTGGCCAATATCTTCTATCCATTTTCTTTTCGTTCTCCCCAATTCCACTTGTGAATTATTCGTTTTATATGAAATCATGTTTTTATATGCAAATCGATTGAATTTTGTCGTATTTCTTATCATCCACCCTCGATAGGGAATGTTGGGTTGAATGTAATGACTCGAATGCTGCAGTACAGATTCTATTTTATCAATTCCTTTTAGAAGGCCAGTGTAATTGAGAGAATCAATTTTTATATTGAATTTATTCTGCATTTCCTCAAGCGTTAAAACTCTTGCTTCTTCTGTGTTTATTATATCGCCTATAAAGCGAATTCCTGCGTTATCCCATTTGTGAATTTTACTGCTTTTATATTTCGTATAATCGGAGTACCATAAACTTTCACAGATGATGGTGCTGTCTTCCTGATTGGAGTTTTCGATAAAATATCGCCAGGCTATTATAACGTCCTTCCAAAACTCGTTTGTTATTTTGGTTTCAATTTTTTTCAATTTTTGTGTTCCGTAATTCACTAAATCGCCGACGTCTGGAATGCTTAGCCTAGCTAAGCTAGTCCAGAGTCCGTCTGTTTCGTTCGCCAGTTTACTTATCCATCGAGCCTTTATGCTGCGCATGAAAGCTACGATGTCGATCATACATAATCCGTCTTCGCTGTAGTTCTGAATAAGTTGTCTCCGCTTAATTTTATCTGTCTTATTGTTCCATACAAATTTGAACAGAATACTTGACAATTTTTTCAGTTGATTCTTGCTTAAACTTGGAATGGAATTGAACAAATGCACAAATTTGGATATGATAAGGGATTTTATTATCGTTATTCTTCCTATTGGCGTCAAATTTCTCTTGCACCACAGCGCCAGCTCTAACTCTGCACTTTTCATGACTCTCGTATAGTTTTCTCTTATTCTCATATTGTCCGCGGTGTAGTGTATTCCTAGTATTTTCAGCTCTTCTACCCAATTGTTGCTTCCGGTTGGGGTAACTGGAGCATAACCACCAAGGGCAAGCAGCTTGGTTTTTGCTTGATTCAGTTTGAGTCCAGACATCTTTGCAAATTTCACCAGTTCGTTGGTTGCATTTTCAATATTTTGGGCGTCACCTTCGAGAAATAGAACAGTATCGTCAGCATATTGTGATATTTTTATTTCAACTTGATCGTGTATTTTGATTCCTCGGACGTCACTTGCTTTTGCAAGCCTGACAGCAATTAATTCTACTGCGAAGTTGAACAAATAGCCAGATATAGGATCACCTTGTCTAATTCCGCGTTCTAGGAATATTTTTTCACCTATATATCCGTTCATGCCTATCCTGGAATAATTTCGCTTGTTGAAATAGAACAAATTGATAAGACTTCTAAACAAAGGCCCAAAGTTATGTGCTTCTAGAATATTTTCCATATACGTCCACGATACTGTATCAAATGCCGATTGGAAATCCGCTGCCAGGATTACGGCCGCAATTTGGTTTTTGTGACAATGGTGGATGAGGTCAAATACCAATCTGGAGTTTTCAGCGATGTTTCTCCCTCGGATATATGCAGTTTGTGTTTGACTGATCAACCCTGGAATTACTTGTTTGATCCTTTCGGCAATCGTCCTTGATAAAATCTTGAAGTCTACGTTCAATAAGGATATTGGACGCCAATCTTTAATCTGGTGGCCCGTGGTACCACTCTTAGGAATCATGGTTATTGATGCCTCATTATGTGATCGTATTAATTCACCTCTTAACTGTGTTTCTTTGAACGCTTTAAGTAAGATATGGCCGATTGGGTCCCAGAATTTTTTAAAGAAACCTATAGTAAAACCATTTGGTCCTGGTGATTTACCGCTTTTCATTCTTGACATTGTGGCTTTGAGTTCTTCGAGCGTAATTTGTTGTTCTAAGCGAACTGCTTGCTCCCTTGTGATCTTTCGTAAAGCTTGCATATCTCGTGGATCTATTGGTGTTGTCGCCGCTGCTTTGTATGTTAACTTTATTTTGTCGCCCATCAATTTCAATATTAAAGCTTGTTCACTTACTTTTTCCCCTTCGTGATGGAAATATGTTATTGACTTGCTGATGGCGTTTCTTTTTTCTAATGTTAAAAAATACTTTGTGCTTTTTTCACCTTGTTCATGCCAGTTACACTTTGATCTGATTATCAGCCCCTGTACAATTTTTTCACGTTTCAGCTCCAGTCTTTGTTTTGCCTCTTCTACTCGAGCAAAATCCTGGGGACTTTTTGAAACGTTGAATTTTGCCTGTTGATCATTTATATCATCTTCCAGTTTGGCCAACTCTAGTTTCAGGATTCTTTTTCTGTGAGAGCTGTAACTGATTGTTTCCCCGCGAATCATTAGCAGTAAGGTTTCATACAGCAGCTCCATACTAATGTTAACTCTCAAGTTGTCCACGTCCAGCTGCTTCAATTCTAACACTCTTTTTTGTGTGTTGTACATATTAATTGTCTCTATAATGCAAGCATTTATTCTCTTCACGTATTCGTCATCGTCTAAGAGTGAGTTGTTGAATTTCCATAAACCGGGCCCTCTGTTTACGTACGTTGCTATTTTAAGTTTTACCATTGAATGATCAGTTCTATAGCCCGGAACGATTTCACAACTTTCCACTCTGTTTGCTAAGTGGTCGCTAATAAAAAACATATCAAGTCGGCTACATTTTAACGGTGTTTTTTTTAACCATGTATACACATTTTCGTCGTCATGCAAGTTTCTCCAAATATCAATCAGGCCGTGATTATTTGCGGTTTGCTTGAATACGTATTTCGCTTTCAAGTTGTGTTCCTTTTTGTAGTGCAGAGCATCTTTGGACTGGTTCATCCTGAAATTAAAATCACCGGCAATGATTATATGATCAGCATGTCAACATTTGCACAGTTCGTCTATTGTTTGGAAAAACGTAGGTGAATCCTCGTTTGGGCCGTAAATATTGATCAGGGCGTACGACTCTTTATCGACTAATATTTTCACGTATACAAAATTCCCTGTGCTGGAAGTCTCGCATTCCAGCTGCGTATGTGAAAAGTTTTTGTTTAAGCAGATGACAACGCCTCTACTGTTGGGGAATTTGTCACTAATCGAATGGTAACAGCTTCCATTCCATATTGAGTTGAACAACGGTATCTTTTCCTTTGTCATATGGGTATCTTGTAAAAATACTACGTTGTTGTCTTTTTTTGTCTTCAAATAATTTATAACATCTCGTCTTTTCTTTACTTCGTCCAGTCCTCTACAGTTCATTGACATAATATTTAACGTGTTGCTGTTGGACCTGATCATTTCTTTTTGACTATTTCAACAATAAACTTTGCCGAACAAAACTTTTTAAACTGCGCTAAGGGTGCCGATATTGTAGATTGATAACGGGGAAAAATGACAGTTCGAATGAAAAATTTCGCCTCCAGGTATTTGTGCGTAACCATGTGTGCCAGATTTCTGATTTTTTCTGTGTGTGTGAGGTGCCTGAGTGTACCTTCGTTTGTAAGGTGTCTGGGTATGCCCATGTGCTCCAGTTGTCGACGTGTAATGATCTGCTTGAGGTGTCTGGGTGCGCTTGTGTTGTCGATGTACAGGTGTGTGTTGGTGTACGTGTATAGTGTCATGTAAGTGCGTGTGTCAGGAAGTATATGTAGTGTATAAGTGTAGTTAAGAATGGTTATGGCTAGTTCGTGCGTGGTATCAGCAAAAACGTCGCGCCCGACCGTCTATCACTTGTACATTGAGGAGTATTGTAGTGAACAACTAGATACCAACCGTCACTTTCTTTAATATTATATGACTATGGATGTGTTGCGAATATGCGTATTTCTCCAATTCTATGCCTTGCTGCAGTTACATTTTGCAACTTATATGTCCAGGAGTATACGATGCCTGTACTGTCAACGAACGTTCAGCTATGCAATCTTAGTCGGTGCATTGGACGGTTTATGCTATATTATTACTCAGGGATTATATTATGCTGCTAAATGCAGAACTTTCTATCGTTATCTGTGCTTATATGCTCGCAATAAGCTCGGTCAACTTACTTTCCTCGGGGATTCTCACCGCGTTTGACTCTTTCGTAACTTTGCAGTATGCGACTCCGTTTCTGGTGAACACAGTGTACAGTCGTTTTTCTCTTCTCAACTGCAGTAGGTTGTTGAAGATCTGTCGGTTTCGTTGTGTGAGCAGTTCGTTCATGTAGATCCGCGGTCGACTCGCTCCTCGCTGGGCTTGCATGAAACGTATTTCATATATCATCTTCTTTGTTCCCACTCGGGTGAACTCGCAAAGAACTTTATTTTTTCCGTACAATCTTTTGACTTCCTTGAAATCTTCCTTTTTCAGAACAAGTTCCGGTAGTGATTCCTTTAAGCTGTCTAGAATCGTTTCCTCGAGTTGTTGGTATGTTTCAGCGGGCTGTCGATCTCCGAACTGTTCGGATGTCAATATCAGCGTTGAAGCATTTGCTCGATATTCGAGTTGTTCTGTACTTCTTTTTAGAGCCGAGTTTTCTTCCTGGCTTGTCCGTAACTGTCGCTCTAATTCAGCTATTTTTTCATCTTTATCGTGCAGCTCGCTTTCCAGCATTTCCATTCGCCGCACCATGTAGTCAAATTTTGTTTCGAATTTTTCTACTATCAGTTGGGTGGATGATCGGATCAGGTTTTCGAGCTTTCCGATGTCTCAGTCGACAGTCAACTCAGCTTGCTTTGACGGTTGCTGTGGTGATTTTTTGCTCCTTGTATATGTGTTTATGTGTTCATACTGTGTTGTGTATGTAGATATGTGTACGTGACAAGGTCTACTAAATACAGGACGTGCACGGCCCGATGTCTGAGTTAGCTGGCGGAGATCATTCTTCCCATTGTAACACATCGTTATACACTGGACGAACATGAAAAAATACACAATTAGCGTTGTAAATACGATTTATATATGTACAATTGATTTTTTAGAGGTAGTATGAACTAGAAAAATGTAGCATACACAATTATTTGTTGCCACAAGAATGTATTATATTTGAACATTTGCGATTGAAAGCGACCAAACATGGTATAATCAAGCTTTTTAAATGAAAACGCATCCCTTTTCTCTAAAATGGGTTATACCTGAGCATTTATGAGTATACAAACGAACTTTCACGCAAATAAAGAAGCAGACGCAGAAGCAAAAACTGAGCACATTTCAGCGAACCGGGAGTATAATCAGTGAGCCGGCTCTTCTTTACAGAAGTGAGGGGAAAATTGCATTTTATGGTGGTTTTTCTCTAGATTATGAAGTCCAATCAGAAGAACATTTGTCACACAACGAAACATGCTGGATGTGGCGCACCCCTTGTGCGTTGAATAAAAAACACCAGACTTGGTACATAACTTGGTATTGTTTCGTGATCATTCTTGTTGTTGTTGTTGGTCCAAAGATTTCTGGCGTTCTCTAGGATGTCAATATCCCACAAATTCTCTACGATCTCCAATATCTCACAAATTCTCTATGATCTCTGTGGTGAATTGGTGTTTGGTTTTCGGTAGCTGCTATTGCTATTTTCTGCGTGTGCATGCTGGTGTATCAGTGTGAGCGTACAAATAAGCAGAGGTGCGAGCGCTGAGCCAAGTGGTTCACAGAGGAGAGAGGAATGCGCTAAACAGTCCGCAATGCGCGTTTGCCTGAACGTGTGTGCGTGTGTGTGACGTTTCGGCTGTGTTGGCGGATTGGGAGCAGGGTAGTTCGGTGCCTGTGTGTGCTTGGTGGGATTGCGTGGTCCTGTGTGTTAAAGTGTGATTCAGGGAATTGTAGTTGCGAGAGTGTTGTATGTTGAAGTGTTGAAGTGTTCGGCGTGTGTGAACTGCGTATATTGTCTTCTTGTTTTTTTTGTTTTTTTTAAATACATCTACAAGCTATTTCGGCCCTGCAGAATGTCAGCTACCATTAAAATTGGAGACATGGTGAGATGCTTTGATGGCAGCGGAGACGTAATACAGTGGCTCGAGAAAATCAAATTGGTTGCTGATCTGAAAAACATCGAGAATCTGGCGAAGCTTATACCGCTTTTTCTGGAGGGCGCTGCCTTGGCGGTCTACGCTGAAATGAGTGATGAGGATAAACAGGATTCTGACAAGATTGAACGGACTCTTCTTGCGGCTTTTGCCACTAATGCATTTCAGGCATACGAGCAGTTTTCTCGGCGAATATGAAGAGACGAGCCGGTGGATGTCTTCATAACCGACTTGAGGAGGTTGGCGCGACTTGCTGGTATTCACTCAGACGTGTTGCTGCTGAGGGCATTTGTGGTAGGTCTACCTTCAGTCGTGTCGCGTGAACTTAGAGCTGTGACGCAGATCGAAAAATTACCACTGAGCAACATCGTGGAGCGAGCACGGTGCCTGATGGCAGAGCTCGTGGAACGCCCGTTGGCGGCTGCAGCTGCTACGCCCAGCTCAAGCCTTCGTGGCGACTCAAGGGTATGCCACCTACCTCCTAGACGTTGACGTTGAGTAGACGTGGTACAGGCGTTGGTACAGGCGTGGTGGATCACACTCTGCTACAGGTGCTGCTACAGGTGCTGCTACGGTTGCTACAGGTGGGCCACACTCTGCCAGACTCTGCAATTCTGTCGCTTCTTCGAAAATAATATGTTGATCCAAATTCCAAAAATTGAGGGAAATGTTTTGAGCCGCAGGACATTGTTTTCCATCTGTGGCGCACTGATTGGACACTATCCAATATGCGGTTGGCTCCGTGTGGCCTGTAGTTACGTGAAGCGACTGAGTGAAAACGGAGCGTGGGATGACCCTGTTGGCGAGGACGCCCACGAAAAGCTCATGGAGATTTTGAAAAAAGTCGATTTATGTGATCCGGTCAGAGGGCCGTGGACAGTGGCATCAGGACTGACCAGAGGGAGAGTTTGGTGTGATGCCAGCAGCATAGTGATCGGAGTGGCGCTGGAGATTGATGGCAGGGTGTTAGAATATGCGGCATGGATGCGGAAACGCACAGATGCTGGACACATAAACTTGGCAGAACTTGATGCGGCGATAAGAGGCGTCAACTTGGCCCTGAAGTGGAAATTGTCAGAAATAGAAGTGATCACTGACTCAGCCACCGTGTACAGTTGGATGAAATCATCGCTTAGAGGAGACCGTAGGGTGAAAGTGTCAGTCTTATCGGAAATGCTGGTCCGCCGTCGCCTGTGGATGTTTAGGGAGCTTGTTGAGCAGTGTAGTTGGGACATCCATGTGACGCTAGTCGGATCGCAAAAGAACGTCGCAGACACATTGACAAGAGTTGAAAAGAGATGGATGAAAAATCAAAGTAGAGGTAATGAACCTGTACATTGTTGCAATATGACGGTAGAAGAGTTGCTTAGTGACCATCATTTCGGTGTAGAACGGTCACTCCAACTGGCCAGACTTGTGAAACCTGACATCCGGAGAAAGGAAGTGGAAGATTGTGTGAGAAAATGTGATCAGTGTCGCTCAATTGATCCTGCACCGGTACAACATGAAACCGGTGAGTTGACTGTAAACAACAACTGGACACGATTAGCTGTGGATACAACACACTATAACAATGAATGTTATTTGACAATCGTTGATTCTGGGCCCAGTCGTCTTGCCATATGGCGGCGGGTGACGTCTGAGAATGCCAAGGACGTATCGAGGGTGCTGGAGGAATTGGTTCTTGAGAGAGGACCGCCATCAGAGCTCTTGTTCGATAACAGCACAACGTTTCATTCCTACTGTATCGCCGAATTGTGCTCCGAGTGGAAAGTGAATCGTAGGTTTCGTGCTGCTTATCGAGCGTCCGGCAATGGAATTGTCGAGAGAAACCACCGTACCATCAAACGCATGGCAGCGCGTACGGGAAAGTCACCGCTGAATGTTGTTTTTTATTATAATTTGTCGCCGAGGGATGCAAGGTCAGCGGTCTCACCGAGCAGTTCGTTGTTCACTTACGGCTGGCGGCACCCCCGTGTGGAACCTGGTATCGTTGAGAGCCCAAGCTCTCCGAAATTACGGATGGATGAATGTGCTCTAGTGAAACCGCCTAATTGCCGTTGTACGTCACGTTGGTCACCGGGTCGGCTGACAAGCATCACGTCTCACAACAATGTCGAGGTCGACGGAGTGCCTCGTCATATCCTCGACATTCGTCGTATCGATAGTGAGGATGAAGATGAGAGCCTGAATGACAGCAACAGTGCACGCACTACTTGCGAACCACAGGACCGGCGAGAGATGGAGAATAGCAGCGACGATGACCAAGATGCTGATATCATCGATCCAGGTAAGAGGAGATCAGGTCGTGTACGGCGACCACCGGTTTGGTTGGAGGACTATATTCAATGATAGTGATGTGTACATCAGGAGGGCGTGTGGTGAATTGGTGTTTGGTTTTCGGTAGCTGCTATTGCTATTTTCTGCGTGTGCATGCTGGTGCATCAGTGTGAGCGTACAAATAAGCAGAGGTGTGAGCGCTGAGCCAAGTGGTTCACAGAGGAGAGAGGAATGCGCTAAACAGTCCGCAATGCGTTTTTGCGTGAACGTGTGTGCGTGTGTGTGTGACGTTTCGGCTGTGTTGGCGGATTGGGAGCAGGGTAGTTCGGTGCCTGTGTGTGCCTGTTGGGATTGCGTGGTCCTGTGTGTTAAAGTGTGATTCAGGGAATTGTAGTTGCGAGAGTGTTTTATGTTGAAGTGTTGAAGTGTTCGGCGTGTGTGAAGTGCGTATATTGTCTTGTTGTTTTTGTGTTTTTTTTATAATACATCTACAATCTCCAATATCTCACAAATTCTTTAGGATCTCCAATATATCCAATATATAGAATATTCGACCGTTCACAATTTGACATTTGGCGAATTCGACAGCGCCTAATTTTTATTATCGCGCCACCATCCCGATTCAAATCTCGTGCGCCACCCTCCCGACATTGCCCTGCGCGCCGCCGCCACACATCGCAGCCTCAGTCTCGCACCAGCCGTAAGCGTGGTGTAGCGTTCATGTGCTCCACCTTCATCAGGCGTTCGTAGGCGTGGTGTAGCGTTCATGTGCTCCACGCAAATCTACCATCGCCCCCACGCCTAAGAAACATATGTCTACCTCCCAAAGATAAGCTAGAGCTTATAAGGAAATATGAGGCAGGTATGACTCACTCAGCCATGGCTGCGGAAATGGGTGTCCCAAGGTCTACAGTGTCAACAATTTGGAAGAACAGGGACAATTACCGCCCGGCACCTACTTCAAGATCATATGCAACGTATCTTGTTTTTTGTGACGCAAGGGACTCCCGTCTCAACACGATGTAAAACATGTTGATCAATTGGATGGAGGACAGGACACAACGCAAGATGCCCATTAGCCTGGGACTTGTACGAGAACGTGCCTTGTCACTGTGGGAAGACTTACAGGAAACACCGCCCTCCAACAGCTGGACACAAGGAACACTCACGGCGAGCAGGGGCTGGTTCCACCGATTCAGGGAGCGAGCAGGCCTCCACAGCGTCACAAAGAGTGGGGAAGCAGCCAGCGCAGATGGAGAAGCTGCAAGTTCCTTTCCTGCCTTCTTCAAAACACGAGTGGAAGAGGGCGGCTTCACACCCAAGCAGGTCTTCAACATTGACGAAACCGCTGCAATGTGCTGTAGCTTGCGTTTGCTTGGTAGCACCAAAATATGTATGAGATTTTCAAAACTCGACTTGGGGTGTAATTCTTTACCAGGGTAATGGTCATTCATGTTAAACTGTTTCTGTTACAAGACTGACGCGTGAAAAACTGTCAAAAGTTCTCCATTATCCGTGTTATGTTTGCAGAAGAATCACAACTTGTTTAATCATTGTGCGACGGCATATCACGTTTGATTGTTATGCGCACGACTTCAGCGAACTGACTATACAACCTCAAATCATTAATATGATGAAATTTCTTAGAGGGTGGTACTTTCGTGCCTTTCTTTAATGCACTGCATATAACGTGGGCTACACAACGTGGACTTATTTTCGAAAATCACAGACAGGTTGCACTAGCTAAAATTGTTTATCATTAAAAGACGAGTAACCTTTGTTCCGATCCTGAAATAGCCATGCTGCTGCACTGTTTGTGTAGACTACGTCAGGTCTGAAAGCATCAAATAAAGTGATGGTATCCTTCTGAAGAATGCGTTTGTTCCAGTTTTTAGAATTCGAGACACTCGGCACCTCGCAGTAATTTTCATTGCAGTTCACAACACCACAATTGTTCGCATTTCGAACGCACAAAATCAACAGAGACCAATTTCTAAGTAAGTAAATGTATTGGCATGAAAGTAAACACGCGCAAAAAATAACACAGCCATAAAAAACATGTCAAGAGTTAATCAAGCTCATGGAGCTTTTCGATGAACATGTTGGTCAGATATATAGGCTGTTAAGTGAGTGTAT
Organism: Sacculina carcini; assembly: GCA_916048095.2. Taxonomy (NCBI): domain Eukaryota; kingdom Metazoa; phylum Arthropoda; class Thecostraca; family Sacculinidae; genus Sacculina; species Sacculina carcini. The sequence continues at coordinate 7,404,163 of OU696575.1, read as the reverse complement.
AGGTTATACTAACTAGTTGATGGAATACAGAAATGAGAAGATAACATAAAACAAAAGTACATAAATGTGGAGAGAAGCTGGGCATGAATCATAGACACTTGAATGTAGCATTTGAAATAATATGACAATATTATAATAATATTTGTAAAGATAAACATGTGAAACAACTATGAGAAACAAATATGACCCTTGAAGCAACATATGATGCAATATATAAATTAAAACATATATGCAACAATTGATGCAAGCAATAACACAGATTTCAACGCGTTTACACAGCCACGAGTCAAACACCACCACTACACAATCACAGCTCAACTATCATTCTAAGATTAGGTTGCATGATACTGACGCAAATTGACTGACAATGCTTCCTTCGACCAATCATTATTGAGCGTTTGCACGCGCCGAGCCAACGCCACCTAGATACAGGCCCTTTCACGAAAGTATGACGTCATCGATTGCGGTCGCTTCACTCGTACGGGCGATATGCGTTGTTATTAGAAATTGTGCTTAGTGCGGATGTTTGACTTGCATTCCGGCTCAATTAAGTTTGAAAATCATGTTACCAACATAAGAAGCTTCAAATACAATTGCAAATAGAATAACTGAATATATTATAAGCCCACACAGGCATAAAACAGTAAAAACGCAAACATGCAACGACCATACACGATACAATGCGGAACGTTTTCGCTTCCATTGTTTCTAATTAATCGTAAATGAATTTGTCACAACAATGATTGTTCAGAAGGACATTTACAGCGGCGCACACAATTTTTCTGCAAAAAATTGTAAATTACGATGTTGAGAACAGTACAAGTAAACAAGCATAACACCGCAATGACTCAGTTTTTCTAGTGCATGAAACCTATCATCGCGCTGGTTTCCAATAATACACAATTTATCATACTTAATATACTTCTGCACAGTTAAAATCAAAGCAAAACAATATTATCAACATAAAAATAATACGCCAATCTTCGGCGACCAATTTCTCTCGAATACGAAAATTTTTCGGATGACATGGTTTCACTTCGCGCAGCCAAAATGTTTTACATCAATGAAAATCCTGTTTTAGAGAAAATACAACAATAACCCGCAATATATACGATCACTGGATGATGGGAATATGAAATACCAGCGTCACATATACAAAAGATGAGACGTTCAGCAATATCTTTGAAATATCACGAAAATATTCCGCAGAACACGTAAAATGTTTCACGTCAATAGTGCATGATGTGATTAAATCAATATTGTCTGATGAAATCAATATAAATAAGTTTTATTCGATTTGATAATGTGCAATCACAAATCCTTCATACAATACTTCGTTATCTCACAGAGCGCATATGTTGTGTGATACACAGCCAAAACTTCTCTAGTCAATCCGATCATATTCTTGTCTGACATCCATCAATCCAACCATCTCATGAAATGCTCTAAAAACAAAGAACTGTCATCCATAGCTGAATCAGTCATCGAATAAACATTTCTCAACCTGGAGTATTATACGGTGTCATTACATTACGAATAGTCCACCAACGCACTATTATTTAAATAAAATGAGCAGTATCTTAAGATAAGTCAGGATTATTTGTAGCACCGAATGATCTTAGAGCCAACACCGCGAAATCACTCCCAACATTCAGCACAAGCTTAATATTTTGTCTTTCAATACTCGACGGACGAACAGCTTTGAGCGACAAACCGTACAATGATAAATAATTTCGAACATGACTACACTGGATTTTGTGTCTATTCTCCATAAAGCACAAACGATTTGAAGTAATACCTGATTTAAGCGTGATTCACACAATCTCTATGATGTTGATATGATTGAAGGTGATCCGGTGTGTTTGGATAATTCCATGTCACGCTTTATAGTAGTTCTTGCTTTTCTGGGAATGAGAACATGCTGAATTTAGACTATCAGTCGAAATTCCTTTTGCACCTTGGAACCAGCTCCAGGAATTTCCTAATAACATATAATGAACACAAACAAGAAAACATCAATAGCTCTGTGATGAAATAAACCTTTCATATTAGCTGAAGTAACTGCTGAAATGATATATTTTGATTAATATTAATTGTTGTTTTAAGCGCGCACCGTATTTTGATTATAAGACACGTCTCGCTTATATTAGGTATATGAAACAATCTAGTAGTAAATCTATATAGTAGGTTATATGAACCAATCTACAGCGCAGCCTCCCAGTAAACTCAAGCGGATAGTAAAATTCGCACGCGGGCCAAGATTCGAACCGCGAGCCTCTGACACAAGATTTCAGCGCCTTAGCCACTACCCGAGAGCTGAAGTGATATGTGTGATATATTGTCGCTAATGAGATTCAAACACCAATAATATAAATATCTCAAAAACAGTAACCTCAATTTAAACAATCAATTTCGACTAAAAGCGAAACACTAGCTAAACAGTGCCCACCTCTGTTGATTTATAACTATTATGGTACGCAAATATATAACTACGTTGATAAGACATGTTAACGAAGCAAAGACCTCATGAGAAACGAGCAGATGTACATATTTTACTGAACATATGAACGAAACCAAACCTCTGACCGCAGCAAATTGTCCAGGATGATGACATGCAGAATCATCCGAGTGAGGATCACAAAATGGCTGCACTTGACACGAAATTTGACAAATTCGCACTTCACTCTAAACCGCACTGAAGTGAAACTCACTAAATACGTCAATTATCGCCAAGAATAGCACGCGATAAAACACTAAACACACGAGAGCACTAACCACGTGCGCTCGCTAACGTGCAACTGCATGGCTGACAGTTGAAACAATAGACTTGTCACTGTCACGTGACGATGACGTCATACTTTCGTGGAAGGGCCTGTATCTAGGTGGCGTTGGCCGAGCCAACGCCACCTAGATACAGGCCGTTTCACGAAAGTATGACGTCATTGGTCATTGGCCATTGACTCGTACGGGCGATACGCGTTGCTGTTGGAACTTGTGTGTTAGTGTGGGTGTTTGACTGACATTCCTGCTCAATTAACCTGATAAACCACGTGACCAAAATATAAAGCTTCAAACACAATTGTAAAACTTACAATTGAATATATTATATAACCACACGGGCATAAAACAGTCAAAACACAAACATGCAACCACTATACACGATACAATGTGGAACGTTTTCGCTTCAATTGTTTCTAATTAATCGTAGATGAATTTCTGCCACAACAATTATTGTTCAGAAGGACATTTGCAGCGGTGCACACAATTTTTCTGCCATTAATTGTAAATTATGATGTTGATAACGGTACAAGTAAAGAAGCATAACACCGCAATCACTCAGTTTTTCTAGTGCAGGAAACCTATCATCGCGCTGGTTTCCAACAATACCCACTTTATCATACTTAATATACTTCTACACAGCTTAACAAAAAAAAATATTACCAACGTCACTAGAATAAAGCAGACTTCGGCGACCAATTTCTGTCAGATGCGAAGAATTATCGGATGATATGGTTTCACTTGGCGCAGCGAAAATGTTTTTACATGAATCACAATCCTGTTTTTGAGAATAGAAAAACAACAATAACCTGAAACATAAACGATCACTGGACGAGGAGGATGATAAATATAAGCATTACATATACGAAAGATGAGACGTTCAGCAACATCTTTAAAAATATCAGGAAAATATTCCACAGAACACGTCAAATGTTTCAACTCAATATTGCCTAATGAAATCAATATAAATATATATTATTCGATGTGATAATGCACGATAATCCCAACTCATTGACACAACACTTCGTTATCTCACATAGCGGATGTTGTGTAATATGTGATGTGCGATACACAGCCAACATATCTCTAGTCAAACCGACCATATTCCTGTCTGACATTCATCCATCCAACCATCTCACTAAACGCTCCAAAAACAAATGCCTGGCATCCATAGCTGAATCAGTCAACGGATGAGAATTAGCATTTCTCAACCTGGAGTCTTTGTACGGTGTCATAACATTACAAATAGTCCACCAACGCAATAATATTAAATAAAATGGGTATAATAATATTAAATAATATTAAACAACACCGCAAAATCACCCCTAACATTCAGCACAAGTTTAATATTTTGTCCTTCAATACTCGACGAACGAACAGCTTTGAGCGACAAATCGTACGATGATTAATAAATTCGAGCATGAGCACTCTGGATTCTGTTTCTAATCTTCACAAAGCACAAACAATTTGAAGCAATACCTGATTAGAGCGTGATTCACACAATCTCTATGATGCTAATATGATAGAAGGTGCTCCGGTGTGTTTGGATATTTCCATGTTACGCTTTATAGCCATCTGTCATTTGTTCTTCAGTTCTTGGTTTTCTGGGAATGAGAACATGCTGAATTTAGACTATCAGTCGTAATTCCTTTTGCACCCCGGAACACAGCTCCAGGAATTTCCTGATAATACATCATAATGGGCACAAACAAGAAAACATCAATAACTCTATGATGAAATAAGCCTTTCATATTACCTGAAGCTATTGCTGATTTTATTAATTATTATTAATATCAATTGGTATTTTAAGCGCGCCATACTATGACTATATGGCACGTCCTGCTATGAACCAATCTACAGCGGTGCCTCCGAGTAAACTCAAGCGGGTATCGAAATTCGCGCTCGAGTCAGGATTCGAACCGCGAGCCTCTGACACAATATTTCAGCGCCTTAGCCACTGAACTACTCGAGATCTGAAATTATTTATGTTATATATTGTCGCAAATGAGTTTCAAGCATCACTAATATAAATATTTCATAATCAATAACCTAATTTTAAACAATCAATTTAGACGAAAAGCGAAACACTATCAGCTACAAAGCTAAACAGCTAAACAGTGCCCACCTTTGTTGATTTATAACTATGATGGTATGCAAATATATATAAGACATATTATATATATATATATATATATATATATATATAAGACATACGCAAATATATATAAGACAACGAAGCGAAGACCACATGAGAAACGAGCACATGTGCATATTTTACTGATATGATATGCAGAATCATCCGAGTGATGAACACAAAATGGCTGAGCAAATCACACTTCAAACAATCTGACAAATTCGCATTTCACTCTAAATCACACTGAAGTGAAAATCACTATACACGTAAATTAAATTATCGCCGAGAATAGCACGCGATAAAACACTAAACACTTGAGAACACTAACCACGTGGGCTCGCTAACGTGCAACTGCATTGACTGACAGTTGAAACAATGGCCAGCGCACTGTCACTGACACAATACTTCGTGATCTCACAGAGCGCATATGTTGTGTGATATGTGATGTGTGATACACAGCCAAAATGTCTCTAGTCAAACCGACCATATTTCTGTCTGATATCCATCCATCCAACCATTTCACTAAACGCTCCAAAAACAAAGGCCTGGTATCCATAGCTGAATCAGTCCACGGATGAGAATAAGCATTTCTCAACCTGGAGCCTTTATACGGTGTCATTACATTACAAATAGTCCACCAACGCAAAATTATTTAAATATAATGAGCAGTATCTTCAGAGAAATCAGGATTATTTGCAGCACTCAATGGTCTTATAGCCAACACCGCAAAATCACCCCTAACATTCAGCACAAGTTTAATATTTTGTCCTTCAATACTCGACGGACGAACAGCTTTGAACGACAAACCGTATGATTATCGATAAATTCGAACATGACCACACTAGATTTTGTGTCTATTCTCCATAAATCACAAACAATTTGAAGCAATACCTGATCCTAAGCTAGCAATACCTAAGCGTGCTTCACACGATCTCTATGATGCTAATATAATAGAAGGTGATCCGATGTGTTTGGATATTTCCATGTCACGCTTTATAATAATTCTTGCTTCTTTGGGAATGAGAACATGATGAATTTAGACTATCGCTCGTCATTCCTTTTGCACGCCGGAAGACAGCTTCAGGAATCTCCTGGTAATACACCATAATGAACACAAACAAGAAAACATCAATATATCTGTGATGAAGTATTCATCTCATACTACCTGCAGTTATTGCTGAAATTATTTATTATGATGATCATTTATTGGTATTTTAAGCGCGCATCATACTATGACTATATAACACGACCCGATGTGAACCAATTCACAGCTGTGCCTCCCAGTAAACTCAATGGGTATTTAAATTCGCGCGCGGGCCAAGATTCGAACCGCGAGCCTCTGACGCAAGATTTCAGTGCCTTAGCCACTGAACTACTCGAGATCTGAAACGATTTATGTTATATATTATCGCTAATGAGTTCCAAGAATCACTAATATAAATATTGCATAATCAATAACCTAATATTAAACAATCAATTTAGACGAAAAGCGAAACACTAGAAGCTACAAAGCTAAACAGCTAAACAGTGTTCACCTCTGTTGATTTATAACTATGATGGTATGCAAATATATATAAGACATACTTAACGAAGCCAAGACCACATGAGAAACGAGAAGATGTGCATATTTTACTGAACCTATGAACGTAACCAAACCTCTGACCGCAGCAAAATGTCCAGGATAATGATATTCAGAATCATCCGAGTGATGATCACAAAATGGCTGCGCAAATCACACTTGACACGAAATCTGATAAATTCGCACTTCACTCTAAACCACACTGAAGTGAAACTCACTAAACACGTCAATTATCGCCATGAATAGCACGCGAAAAAACACTAAACACACGAGTACACTAACCACGTGCGCTCGCTACCGTGCAACTGACACGTTGACAGTTGAAAAACTCTACTGATCACTGTGACGTGACGATGACGCCATACTTTCGTGGAAGGGCCTGTAGTCTAGCCAACGCCACCTAGATGCCTTTGCATAGCGTATCTAGGTGGCGTTGGTCTAGCCACGTGCGCTCGCTACCGTGCAACTGACACGTTGACAGTTGAAAAACTCCACTGATCACTGTGACGTGACGATGACGTCATACTTTCGTGGAAGGGCCTGTAGTCTAGGTGGCATTGGCCTAGCTAGATACAAAACTTCTATTCAATGAAGAACGACACAATTCTCACAAACTCTGCCTACACCGCAAACTATACTGGCCTCCGCCAGCTGACTCCGACATCGGTCCGTGCACGTCCTATATTTAGTAGTCCTCGGTACTTGATAATACGTAAATTTTTGCCAAGAAAAATCTACCAATATTTCATGAGATCATTGAAGTAAAGATGGTGAGTTTGTCATAGGCAGCTCCAGAACTGATTTAGAGGACATATAATATGCCAAGTATTAAACAGTGAGTGAAGCGTTAAACAGCGTTGAACAGAATGCGATTCAAGACGAATTTAATCGATATGAACCTATCTAATCTTAGTTTACTTATTTTCGTTGTGCAACAAATGTGTTATCCATCACAGCTCAAATGTATTTAATCCATTCTGCTTTGTCAACCAGATTGCATTTCTTGTCACAGTATATCAGTCAGATATTTTTGGTTTATTGATAGGCATGTGTGTATGTCGCGTATTTGTTGTTGTATTTGTGTTTGAATGGTGCACTATCATGCGCGGTTTATGCGCACATTTTGCAGTCAGCAGCTGTTGCTGGTGTACGGAGAAGGCATGGAATTGTTCCGAATAACGCTGTGATTGGCCTACATCGGTGTCGTCTGGCGTTGTATGTGAGCGACCAGGTGATAGTTCGTCGGAGCGAAGCTGGCCATGGATTATGGCTGTGTGTGACAGTAGTGTGGCGATATTGGCAACTGTGTGTGTGATGGAGACTAATGTGTTTATTCTAACAATTGGGTGGGTCACTGGGACAGAGCTGGATTGAATATGCTGTTTATAATGTATTATTGTTAGATTGTGCTTTCAATAAAGATTCACGTTTGTTCGCCTTTCCATTCGATTGTTTGTAGTCTCTTCGCCTGTAGGTTACATACGTCATATAAGTGTGCATGTGTCACTTGTCGATGAGGTCCGCTTTTTAAGCTCGATACGGGACCGTTCACAAACGTCTCCATTAACCCATTAATGTCGAAAATTATTGTGAAAATATAAGTGTAATAATTGGGTATAATCTAGCTGGAGAAACCCTAGTAAGCAAGTGTTATAACACTGTAGACAAATATTAGCTGTAGCTGTAGCTGTAGACAAATATTTGGTCTTTCAGGGGAAATTTAGTGATTGCAACAAATATTGGCACTCGGCACTTCCGTATAATAAAATTCGACAGATACTAACTCTATTTTTATTGCTAATAATTCCATAATGAATAATTCAATTCCATAATTTCATAATCATCAGATTTTGGGCATACATATTTGCAATAATATAATAGTTTGTTCCTCCTAACGAAAAAAATTGATTACGTCGTGAACAATCAAGAGTTATATATATGAGGCGGTTTAGGCAAACTATTTTGTCAAAATCAATATAAAAATACAGAATTTAGGACTTTTTTATGGGCTTACTCTTCTTTTTTATTCATATTTCTTTTATCTTATGAATTGAATACAAATATAATATTATGAATTGTTTCGCTCAACGGGTGGGTTTTCATGCTAGAATTTTCATTGATTGTTACGTGTTTGTGTTCTGAATTATTCCGCACGACGGGCAGGTTTATATTTGAGGCTGGTTGACGGATAATACATGTCAAAATTGAATCTGTATTTTGTAAAAATTAAAATTAAAATATTCACATTTTGACTTTTTCATTGGTTAACATAATTAAAGGTTAATTTTTTCACTTTTTAATATGCATTCACTTTCTTTTATGGGTTGAATATGAATTTAATTTTATGAATTGTTTCGCACGACTGGCGGGTTTAAATCTATATATACGAGCATTTAAACCCGCCCGTATACTAGCATTTTTAATCCGCCCGTTGTGCGGAACAATTTATACAATAAAATTCAAATTGTATTCCAAAAAAATATTGCAAATTTAAAAATAAAAATGTAAACTCATAAAAATCTTAACCAATGGAAAAGTCCAAATTTGATTATTTTCATTTGTATTTTGCAAACTATTTTCCCTCAACCCGCCTCATATTTAAACTCGTCCGTCGCGCGGAATAATTCAGAAGTCAAACACGAAACAAACACAATTAAAAATGATGAACATTTCATCAGAATATTTCCAAAATATTTATATAACTTAACATAATTCCCCGGCATCATTTGCTCAAGTACTATTTTACTTTTACCGCTATAACATTTACTGTTGAAATTATCATATATTTCGCTATCATGTAAACTCAATATAACCTGACCCAAACTAATACAATAAATTCATTCATTCGTACTCAAGTATCTGCCCAATTCATACTGCAAAACTTTGTCATGCGCGTTATCATGTTGCAGAGCAAACATGGCAGCATCGGAACCCTTATTAATGTACTTACATACGTACTTGATGGATTTGACTGAATTGCAAAACCCGACATTTATGTGAGCATCAAATGCTCTTGAAAGTAACGGGCACTAAGGAACCACCCACCTATTGTCTACCACAAACACGCCAACTGCCATTTGGCAACCTCCATCTTCAGTAGACCTTCTTCTGTACGAGGGATACCCGTCATCACTGAAATGAGTAGACGTTTGAATCTACTTGGGATAGTTTTTAGTGCAACGCCCATCTTTCATACACGGTGAATTTGGATTGAGACTGTCACATGGACCGTGCACCATGTGTTTCTTAACAATATCAGCGAGTACTGGGTCATTATCGCGATCAGGCAGCTCTGCCGATATCACAGTGTCAATTTGGTTAGGATTGATTTTAGTTTTTAGCCATAGCAATATATGACAATGAGGCAGTCCACGTTTCTGCCACTCAATTGTGTACATGTAGCACCTTACATTTCCAAAGAGTTGTGCCATTTTTATAAGACACATCAGTTTGATCAGCTTCAAACGATATAATCTAGCGATAAGATCTTGTCTATCAATATGTCTTTGACCGGGCATCAGCTCACGTTGAATTTCATTACACTTTGGGTTGGTAGTGAATGTGATGAACAGGTCGAGCTTACCAAAGTTGCGGGCATAGGTCATAGCATCCTGAGTTATTTCGTGCATATACCGCGGACTACCAGTGAATGTGTATGGCAATATACATATCTGGGTAATATCCCTGGTGTCGCCGTCATTGTTCATGTGATCTCTCAGGTGAATGTATGATTCTACACTGAGTTTGGTTTGGTTGTTTGTGATATAGAGCAATCTCTCTGATGCAACTTTGGCATACATGTCGACGACAAATTGGTGGAAAAAAAATCCGGCTTTTATGCAGCACGTTGAAATTGCCGTCTCTGATCATAAAGTGATATGAATAATAATCCATGCAAGATAATGTTTTATTTGTACCGAATTGGGGAATCTCAATTTGGTAACCATCTTGACCATAAATGAACAGCAAAAGATAATGAAGTGTATCATATGAGCGGTGTGTCTCACAAACGCGTGTCAGTGTAGATTACCTAGAGTGCAACACTATGTCTATCTTACCAAAGTGTCCGTCTCTCATTATTATTTCCACCTCGTTACACTGGGGGATATTGAATCTACCAGAATGTTCATTGGTTGGTCGCTTATTGGGATCAATTACAATTCGAAAGTCTGGTGCCGGTGCCCCCTCTATTACAGACTTAAGCCGTGGTCACACTAGACCAATTGTTGGCCAAGCCAAGGATTGGCCTAGCCAACTGTTGGCTTGCAGAAATGTCTCCGATACCGGGCACGCTTTCGATTTTACTTACACAGTAATCAGAGGGCGACGAGAAGAGTGTGAGTCAGTGGGAGACAAAAGATTAGCAAGATGAGAAGGTTGGTGAGGATCATGCAGAAGCTTGTAAATGAGACAGCAAATGCGAAAATGAATTCGTGGGATGAAAAAGTAGGTGAGACGTGTGGCGAGAAAAGGTAGGATGAAAGACAAATCGACAAGATTGGTTGATCACACGCTGAAGGATTAAGAGATGAGAACGAGGAGCACTAAAGTAAAGCGAGTTGCAGTAGTCTAACCTGGGGAAAATGAGAGTATGAACAAGAGTGATGGCGGAATTATCAAGATAGGGACGTATAGGGTAGAGAGAACGCAGTATAAGACGACAAGTGCGAACGACAGAAACGATATTGTCAAAGCAGGAGAGCGAAGAGACAAAGATAGAGCCGAGATTGCGAACAGCAGTTGAGATAGGAAATGGGAGAAGAGGAGGTGAAATACGAGGTGGATGGAGGACGATGAACTCAGACTTAGAAGTGTAGTGTAATTTGAGGAAATCCCAAAGTTGGTGTTGGCAGTTCTATATTAATGTTGTGTGTTGCGTATTTGGATGCTTTGATTCAGATGAGTGTGTGTGTTCATGATTGAGTGGTCGCTTGTTAAATATAGCCAAGTTCTTGATGTTTATTCTCGTATTGGTAATTGCAAAAGGTTCGATTGCATACATAACAATATATTTAACAAACGATTTGATTAGATAACTTGTTCCACAGAGTATGGATAAGTTCCTCCGCCCGTCACAGCTGGACATTGATCCAGAATCAGCCGATGCTGAAGATGGATGGACTATGTGGCATGATAATTTTGAGGCGTTCTGCTCCGCCATAAATCCTGAGTTGAATCCAGATAAAATGTCACTTCTACGGGCGCATGTGAACTGTAAACTGTACAAGATCATAAAGAACGCACAGGGTTACGGTACAGCGATCACTCTTCTCAAGTCAAGGTTCGTTAAAACTGTAGTAACAGTGTACGTTGCGATGCGGTCACTCAATTGCGATTATGTCACCGCCGTTGAATCACATACCTGGAATAGACGGACCTGCAATCGCACGCTGCAGATTTGCAGAACAAGCGCGCTAGCCTGAGTGTGTATGCGTGCGCGTGTGTGCATGTGAATCAGTCCGTGTGTGCGCGTCTGCATGCGTGCGTATGCTTGTGAGTGTGTATGCGTGCGCGTGTGTGCATGTGAATCGTTCCGTGTATGCGCGTCTGCGTGCGTGCGTATGTTTGTGAGTGTGTATGCGTGCGCGTGTGTGCATGTGAATCATTCCGTGTATGCGCGTCTGCGTGCGTGCGTATGTTTGTGAGTGTGTATGTGTGCGTGTGTGTGTGTGTGTGATAACGCCATCGCCACTGATGCCATGCATCTATATGTCGCAATTTATCTGCTGTTTATGTGTATGAGCGCTCATGTGTCATCGCTGTTGTCACACACATGTTCTTCGAACATAGCTTGCTATATAAAGCGCTAACGGGGAGGAATCGGCGATTGTCTCTTGGGTTTGCTCGTGTGGAATCGACCTGTGCGTGGAGAAATACATTGTCGTTTTTTCTACATTCTGACGCCTACAAGCTATTTCGGCGACATGGAAGCGAGTACAAGAGATGTCCCGATGCCGGAGGTGAGTGAGGGCAGTGTGGTTTCCTTCGACATTCGTCTGGTGCCCGAGTTTACTGGGCGGAACGTGCCAGTAACGGAGTGGCTGGAGAAGGCCGAGATGGTCTGCAGATTGCGGGGAGTCAGCCGCCTGCAAGATGTTCTGTCACTTCGTCTTTCGGGTGGTGCGTTCAGCGTGTACGCGCAATTGTCCGATGCCGACAGGATGGACTACAGTCGTGTGAAACAGTCCCTCTTGAAGGCGTTCGCGGTGGACAAGTTTGCGGCGTACGAAAGGTTCCGTAGTCGACGTCTCAATGTGGGAGAGTCTGTCGACGTGTAGTAGAAGAGTTCAACACTTTGTCACATTTGTTTACATTATCCCCCTTGCCCCTCCCCCCTCTGACGTCACCCCCCTCTGACGTCACACTTAACCTAACTTTTTTTAGTTTTTTTACCTAACTTTTTTAACCTAACCTAACTATTTTTTTTTTTTTCAACCTAACCTAGCTTTTTTTTATAGTTTTTTAACCTAACTTTTTTTTTTAACCGAACCTTTATTTTCTTATTCTATACCTAACCCAACCCAACCTAACCCAACCCAACCTAACTTTTATTTTTAATATTTATTCTATACCTAACCTAACCTAACCCAACCCAACCTAACTTTTATTTTTAATATTTATTCTATACCTAACCTAACCTAACCCAACCCAACCTAACTTTTATTTATTCTATTTATTTTAAATATGCATACCTGACGGGTTTCGAACCGGGGTCCTCGCAGAGTTCAGTCACAGCGGGAATATGCTGGTGGAACTAGACATTTGTTTGCACCGCATTTGTCTCTAAATTATTTTGTTTGTCTCTTTCACGCCACATTTGTTTGATTTACAGTATATAATAAGCATTTCTTCTATACCCTTTACCAAAATTATTTTCAATTATAGTTGAAATGGGTGTTATGTTTATACAAAATGGTTTGACTATACCGAATTAAAACGGTCGCAAAGATAATGTACAAAATTGAATTCATGTATTCAAACACGTTGAAGTTATTGATAGTAAAATGTCCCGGCAATCAAATTTCCATTATCATCACACAGCTAATACATGGGAATTGATCGACGTTTGTATATGGAAAAAATTGTAAATATTTCGTTGCTAAATGTCTATTATTATTATTATTATTAATTACAGGCAAATCCAGTAGCATGGGAAGAGTGCAAGCACTATTACCACCCTAAGGTGGCCCCATGTACCGGAAGCGCCCAAAAGATTCAGAGAGAAAGAGAGTTCGAAGAGAAAAAAGTCTAGAAAGAGAGTTGGAAAGAAAATAATAAATAAATAACAATAAATAATAAACCATCATCCGATAACAATCCATAATGTCACTCCGCCCACGTTCCTCAATAAATAATAACAATCAACAATAAATATGTGATTCATTAAAAAACAGCCATCAATAAATAAGAATAAATATTAATAAATAAGTAATAAATAACAATCAAGAACAATACATATGATTCAAAAAAGAAACATCCAACAATAAATATAAATATGATTCAAAAGTAACAACAACACAAATAAATATGATTCAATAAACAGCAACAACAATAAATATGATTCAATAAACAACAACAACAATAAATATGATTCAATAAACAGCAACAACAATAAATATGATTCAATAAACAACAACAATAAATATGATTCAATAAACAGCAACAACAATAAATATGATTCAATAACAACAACAACAACAACATGTATTTGTTATAGCGCACCGAAGGGCTCGGGCGCGACACGATTATAACAGTTGGGAACACGGAATACAAATAACAGGACAGATGCAAAAGAAGTGAACTACAAATATGCAATAAATGACAATAAATATAGAGACAAAATATGGGCAAAACATACAAAGCAGACGGACATGACGGACAAGACAACACGACTGAAACATAATGACAACACAATACAGCAAACACAACTCGGGAGAATATAGTCATAGCGTAGATATAGTAAGCATGCAAATGAGAGAAGGAATACGAGTAAGAACATGCTAAAGTAACATGTTATAGTGATGCAAAAGGTGTGAGAGTGTGGGAGACTGGGTCAAAAGAGAGGTCAAAAAAGTGTTTGGAGAGCTTAGAGCGGAAAGAATTGTAGGAAAGAGAAGAAGTAATGTGAACTGGGATGGAATTGTAAAGGCGAGGGGCGGAAAAAAAGAATGATTTGGAGGACCAAGGAGATTCATTTACAGCACGAGGGCATACAAGGGGAAGAGGAATTCGGGAAGGAGTGAGGCAAGGAGTGAGGAGAAGGCGGAGATAGGATGGCTGATGAGGATCGTGGAGAAGCTTATATATCAGACAGCACAGGCGAAAGTGAATACGTGGAATAATAGGGAGCCAGCGAAATTGAAAAAGAAATCGAGAAGTGTGACGACAAGGAACAGGATGAAGGACAAAACGACAAGATTGATTAATGACGCGTTGTAGCATTTTAAGAGAACGACGAGGAACAACAACAACAATAAATATGACTCAATAAACAGCAACAACAATAAATATGATTCAATAAACAACAACAGCCAACACTGAGTAAAAGTATAATTTAATAAATAACAACAACCAATAATAAATAGTAATAAATAGAGAGTAAAATAGGAATAAATAAAAATCAATAGAAAATATATAACAATAAGCATGAATAAATAACAATAATTATGAATAAATATACAATTAATAAGACTCAACAGTCAATTCCGCTCTTTCAGTAGCATTTCATTTACTTTGGCCTTGAATTTGTTCAAATTGTTCTGCGAGAAAGCCTCCTCCTTCAACGTGTTCCAAGTAGACACAGTGGCCGGAAGAAAGCAACGTTGGAATTGTTTTGTACGACAACGAATTGGAGCCATGCACTGGGAATGCTGTTTGGATGTAAACCGTGTGCTTCTTGCTGCCACGAAATCATCAGGAATTGACTTGCTCATCGGATGATGGTCGTTGTGCTTGATCTTGTACAGCATGCACACGCTGCTGACCTTTCGACGATGGCAAAGATCACCAAGAACCAAGTCACCACAGAGGAACTTGCAAGTTCTAACAACTCTGTTGATGAGATTGAGGTGACAATCCGCAGCAGAAGACCACACGGGGGCGCAGTACTCCAGAATTGGCAAAATGAAACAGCGAAAACAACTTTTTGAGATTGTGCTGCTACCGAACATCCGATATGCCTTTCTTATAATTCCCAGTTTCCGCGATGCCGAACAAACTAGCTTCCGAATGTGACTCTCAAACGTGAGCTTTGAGTCTACATGTACTCCCAATATTTTGAGCTCATCACACACGTTGAGTTGGGCGTCATTTATGAGGATAGCTCCATGTGAAGGCTGAACGGTACGTGACCTAGAAACCAACAAGCATTTAGATTTGGAAGTGTTCAGCATCATATTCCACCTCTCACACCACTTCAGGACGCTGCTGAGATCATCGTTGACCGTTTGACGCACCTGTGGTCTGTCCGAAGGAGATGAAATTACAGCCATCAAGGTGATATCATCAGCATATCCATATACAGGGTTGCGTGTGGTTGTGTACAGGTCAGCGGTGTAAATGTTGAACAAAATAGGACCCAACACACTTCCCTGCGGGACACCGGACGCAATGCTCTGCCAGCCACTGTATGCTCCATCGATGGCAACACGTTGTACGCGATTGGATAGAAATTGATGCAAAACACTTAGCAAACGGCCGCCGACTCCAATCTTTCTCAGTTTTTGCAACAAGCCCTGGTGGCTCACACGGTCAAATGCTGCCGAGAAATCCAACTGCACAATCCAGGCTTCACTGCCTTTGTCTAGCACTTGCTGGAGCTCATGCGTGATAGTAAGCAGAGCGTCAGTCGTGCTGAGTTTTTTGCGGTATGCAAATTGGTTTTCCGACAGCAGATTGTTGCTCTCCAGGTACTTGGACAGTCTGGAAGATATCAAGTGCTCGAATATTTTGGACAGAATCGGCGTAATTGATATTGGCCGGTAGTTTGCAACATCAGCTGAATTGGTTCCTTTTGGTATGGGCGTGATATTCGCAACCCGCCAACATGATGGAAACGAACCAGTCTTCATCAAGCGCCTGAAAAGAGCACTGAGCTTCGGAGCTAGAGTATCTGCCGTGTTCTTGAAAAATAGCGGAAACATATTCAGAGGGTCTGTTCCTCCGTGGGCATCAAGGTCTTTCATGAGATTCGCCACTTCTTTTGATCGGAAGGCAATGCCTTTGATTTTCGGGGCGAGGACAGATGAATCGTCAGACGGAATGGACCCTTGACATTGCTTGGTATTGAAGTAATCCATAAGCAACTCTGCCTTCTCTGTTGGGTTGATTTTGAGCTCACCGTTCGCTGAAAATAAAGGAGGGACAGACAGGTCATGTCCAAACACTGACGATTTCAACGTTGACCACCATTTGTGGGCGTCATTGGCAGATGTTAGCTTTTCAGCAAGTTTCTTTGAGTGACGTGTTTCCGCTTCTGAATACACATGCTCAGCATGCCGTCTGGCCTCAGTGTAGACATTCCATGAATCGGCTGAGCGTGATTGGAGCCACTTGTGGTAAGCCTCCTGCTTGAATTCACGAGCGCTGCGACATTCGTTGGTGAACCAGGCTTTGTCATCAGAGCGAAAACGTAGTTTTTTAGTAGGCACTCTCCTTGAGATGACATCGGTAATGTATTTGTTCAATGGATCGATGGGGCATTCCTTCTGCTGCAGATTTGAAACTTTAATTGCTTTCAATTCATCATTCACCTTCACCCAGTCAACATTGTTCTTCATGTGCACGAGCCTTGAAATCGTGTAAGGAGAAACCTTCTGTCTCAATGTCAACTTCACGGACAGCGACGAGTGATCTGAACTTCCTATTGGAGCTTCCACGCTTACACTCACGATATCTGAGACGTCTGTCATAACCAAGTCCAAACAGTTTCCCGCTTGATGTGTGGGACCGGACACCATTTGGGAGCAGCCAGAAATGTTGCAGAAATCATATGCTGCTCTACCATGAGCGTCTGTAGGAGATGTCGACAAGAGCCACTCACGGCGATGGGCGTTCATGTCTCCCACAAATACAAATGCTGACTTGGTGTCCTTCTCCTGAATTGTTGACATGGCTGACAAGAGACATTCGTAGATAGAGTCGTTACTGTCTGGATTTCGGTAGGCTCCAAAGATGTAAAAATTCATCAAGGCGGTGTTGACACGCAGCAGCATAAATTCATGACAAGTGCAGTCGTGAGCTGTAATTCTCGTTGCTGAAAAGCCTTTGCGTACGTACACTGCCATGCCACGCCGCCTGTTTTTGAGTCACGTTTGATTAGCAATGGCTTACTGAAACCTGGCATCAAGAGCTCAGATTGGTCCCGATGTCTGTCGATATCCATTTTCAAACATAGTTTTCGGTATATACATTCGCACATTACTTTTTGGTTAGTGTTTTCATCACGTGTTGATTTGATACATTGATATCGCGAGGTGTCATACCGGTTGATGTACAGGTGAAGTATGTTCGGTGAAGATCAGTCTAAATATATCGTACGTTTGATATATAAAGTCTCCAATCCCTACGTTCGTATTTCGCATCATCTGCAATATCTCAGAAAAGTGTGTGAAAATCCCTGGTCATTTGTTGTCCCACGTTTCTATAATTCACTTCCATCTCATATCCTTCTATCTCCATCTTTCTTCGCTTTCACTTCATATCTGTACACATACTTGTTCTCTAAATATTTTAATCCCACATTGTCTTAAACCCTATGCTAAAATTTAGCCGCTCAATGTGCACACTCATCTTTTACTTGTTTTTGTTCTCAGGTATTTTTTTGTGCACTGTAATCAGTTTTTCTATCTCTACCTGGTTATCTTTGTACTGATTGTGTGTGTGTGTGTGTGTGTGTGTGTGTGTGTGTGTGTGTGTGTGTGTGTGTGTATTCTAATGATTATTTATTGCGCTCTGCGGTTGTCTCATATTGCGTCGACGTGTAGCTGTTTTTTTTTTGCTCTGATATATTTTTGTTCTTTTTGAATCGCACCACTGCTGTTATGTTCGCTAAATCAAATGCATGGTGTTGTTAGAGGTAGGTGTGAAAGTTCTAAATTGGTGTATATATTTTAGTTTTTATTTCAACTGCATTTTCAATTATATTCAAATCTTTTAAAAGTGGTATTTGTATAACGAATATATTATATTGTATTATGAGTTTACTTTTTATTCAGTACTTTATGAGTTTAACCATTGCATGCAAACTTTCAGCTTATTACAATGATATACGCAATGTATATATATATATATATATATATATATATATATATATATATTCATTGCATAAACTTGAACTAAATCATGTCAACGTACAAAAACATTTTGTAGCCATCACATGTATTTGTCGCGCGTATGTTCATAGACAAATAGGCGAACGAGATGTTTTCAATGTTTGAGTGTGGACACTATGAATCAGATTGTTGTTGTTGAGTAGATTTGGAAAGTCGAAAGACATTGTCGAGACAGCGTAGATACCGTCAGCCGCCAGGCTTTGGATCAAGTAACGTGTGCCATGTAGTGTTCATACCTGTACTCAATAGGTTGACGTAGACGTTGTCGGATGCCTGGCTATGGATCAGGTAGTTGCGCCGTGCATATTGCCAGCACGTGATGTAAGTTTAAATCGTGAAG